>RJWJ010007209.1:0-58640 GCA_004363605.1 Indri indri | reverse complement strand
TCACAGGGCAGGCGGTGCTCTCAGCGAAGGCGGTGCTCTCAGGGAAGGAGGTGCTCACAGCGAAGGTGGTGCTCTCAAGAGTTGTTTCCTTTGCTGGCTCCATGCCTTGGAAGGTCCGTCCCTGTGTGTCAGGACCTCTTTTCAAGGCTTCACTCCAGATCCTCCTGGATCCATGTTTGAGTCTATCTGCGGATTCCCAGGTCGGGGAAATGCTGCCCCGGGCTTTGAGCCTGCCCTTGGCTGCCTGCAGGGGCTCTGTGGGGTGTGCCGCAGGGGCCTGTGTTCAACCTCTTCATGCTCAGCCTTTTGACAGTTCACGTGGCAGGGCTGGGCCGGGGCTGGGCTGCCGGGCCTGGAGGAACAAGCGGACCTGGCGGGAGAACAGGAACAGAGATGGATCGGGCCCGTCTGGCCCAGCAATGTCCAACGGGGTGAAGGACTGGGGACCAGCCTCAGATCTCCAAGCCACAGCACCAGCCCTCATTTGACTGTGGGGAGGGGACTCGGGGTTGGGTTGACTGGAAATTCAGGACATTTTGTTTGCACGGGGGGGCTCCAGGGGACCCAGGTTAGGAAGAAGGGGTGCGAAGGCCTGCTGGGCCCTGCCCCCAGCCCGGAGCCCACGCCATGGGCAGTCACAGGCTGGATCGTGTGCACAGGGTGTGGGGCCCTGAGTCCCAGCACCCGGAGCCAGGTGACAGTGACCTCTGGGAAGGTCAGAGCCCTCAAGGACAGCAGCTTGTGTCCCTTCAAGCTTGCCCGGAGCCCGGGGCAGGCATCCACCGGGGCAGAGATCTCACGGGGGGGCGCGGCCGGGCGGGGCGGGCAGCACAGGCAGAGTGCACGGGTGTGGGTGCAGGTGGACGCCAGCGTGGCCAGTGGCAGGAGGGCCTCTGAGTTTTTAAGAGAAGCCAGAAATCACAATTTGATATAAAACCTCTTCATTTTAAACTGTTGGCAGCTAATTCAAAATTTTTGAAAGCTGCGCATGAGCAGTCAGCCAGGGTGGCGGTGGCGGTGGGGGCCGTGTGGCGGCTTCGGCGCTGGGGACCTGCACCCACGCCCACGACACTCAGGCGGCAGCCGGCGACCAAGCCTCTCGGACGTGGCCACGGCTGCCTCGCAGTTGAAATGTACTTCAGAGGAATTTTTATTTTCCTTTCGGGAATGTTGAGAGAGAGCTTTCCAGCGGTTCTGTGGCTGTGAGGAGCAATCCGTGGTCGTCCTGTTTTTCTTGGAGGCCAGCAAGGAAGCCCATCTGCAGCGCGTTACCAGGAGGGGTGTGGGGGGCTCTGTCCAGGCCAAACAGCACCTCGGGCTGGGTGGGGGCCCTGGGGGGGTCAGTCCCCAGACCCCTGGACACGGCCCCCTGCCCAGGACAGCCCTGAGGCAGCCTGGCCAGCAGGTCCCACGGCAGTGCGTCTGGTGCCCGGTCCCAGGGGTCTGAGGTTCTCTTCCCTGGGCTCCACCCCCAGGCCCCTGTAGCTTGGGGAGCAACCGGTCTATTGTAGTCATAAGAGGACCCCGCCCGACCCCGTGTCCAAAAGGCTCAGGGGCCTGTGCTTCTGGGTTCTGGGCAGTGTCCCCACAGCTGCTTATACTCTTGGGCTTCATCACCAGTAGGACAAAACTGGGCTTGGATGTGTCTTGGGACCTGGGAGTGGCATGGGGTGTGGCGTCCTCATGGAGAGAGGGGGCCCTGCAGGAGCCATCTCGGGCCACCGCAGGATGGGACTCCTGGGGGCAGGGCTGGGGCTGCCTTTCCTGGTGTCCTCTGGGCTCCCCATGAACTGTGGCGGCCCAGGGTGGGCTGGGCAGCCGGGAGGCCCAGCATGGCTCTGGCTCATGGGGTCCCCGCTCTGGCCTGACCTAACTCCTCATTTGTGAAACGGAGGGTGTTGGACTAAAGCCAGGCCTCAGCCCCGCAGCCCATGGCTCATGTCCCCACATCCCTCCCCCGCTGACGTTTTATTTGACTCACCAGCGTCTTCAGAAACTTGGAGCGTACACTTAAAAATCAGAGGTTTCACATTAAAATCTCAAGTCTCAGTTTCTTCAGAAAGATCAGAAGCCTGGCCCCCTGGGCGTGTTCCTGCAGGCAGGGTTCAGCAGGCAGCTCTGTGCCTCTTCTGGACCGGCGATGACGTCCCCGCTCCCTGCCGTTTCATGCACCCACTCCTGGCCCTGCTGCCCTGGTTGGCGACGAGCGCGCAACTCCTGGACAGAGACGACCTCTGGCTGGTGGTAGCACGCGCACAGGCCCTCTCCTCTCTCTCACGCTCGTGCACGTGCTCGGGACAGAGCCACGCAGCTGCACCCTCCTCCACACAGGACACTCCGGGGTGACCCGAGCCACCCTGAGGAGCTTCCCTGAGCTGGCGCCGGGAACCCCTGTCTGGCCTGTCTCTGTGCACGTCCCTGCATGGGCTGCCCTGACGCTGTGTTCTTTTAAGAAAGTCCCAGGACCCTTCCCCGTTGGGTACCTGAGGCCCGAGAGGCAGGTCACAGGACTGGAGAACTCAGGACCTGGGGGCTCGCGGTGCCACGGCCAAGCTGTCCGCCGGGTCTCGCTGGGCCACAGCTTGTCCCTGACTCTGCGGCCCGGTGCTGTGGGCGTGAAGGATTCACCTTCCGGAGTCAGAGTCTGTCTGTCCAGCCCGCCGGCCAGCGTCTGTGAGCGCCCCGCCCTGCGCTGGGCGCCGAGCGAGCGCGGTCCCGTCTCTGCTCCGGAGGAGGCCGGCTGGGGGACGGGGCGGACGAGGATGCTGCGTGCTCGAGGCCCGAGGCTCGGGCAGCACACGCTGTCCTGGTCGGGGCAAGCTCCAGGAAGCTCTCCGAGCTGGCGATACCCTAGCCGGGACTCAGGCTGGGCGGCTGTGCTCTGGCTCCAGGGACGGGCAGGCCGTGCTGGCTCAGAATGTGGACTTGAGGTCCTGCCACCTGCTTCCAATCCTGGCTTCCCCCTCCAGCTCCCCGTGTCTCTGTGTCCTCGTCTGAAAAATAGTTAATGGATGTGCCCTGGTAGGCCGCCGGGAGGATTAGGCCCGGCACGCCTACAGAGGGCTCGGCCGGGGCCTGGCGCACCATAGTAATGAAGTGTCCTGACCGGAGGGGAGCCCGGCCCCAGCCGCAGCTGCCAGGAGAGGGTCTCTCCGCAGCATGCCGTCCCGGCACCTCCTCCTCCGCTGCCCCTCTGGGGGGCTCAGCCCACAGGCATTCAAGCTTCCCTTCCCTCCTCTGACCGCTGCCGAGCCGTCCGATGTGGGAGAGAAAGGCTTTCTCACAGAGCTCCCAAAGTCTCTGTGCCTCCGGCTGCGTCCCGGGGTTGCCGCCCGCACCACATGTACCCAGCAGCTGTCTGCTGGGCTCAGGGGAGGCCGGCTCAGCAATGCTGGCCCAGGCCAGTGTGCCCTGCTGCCCCCAGTCAGGTGCGGGAAGCAGGCACGATCTGCAGCCAGGGCGCGGGGTGGGCCCCCTGCCCTGGACGGGCGTCCTGGGGTCCTGTGGATGAAGCTGTAGAACCTCTTCATCGGCACCTACCCTGTGCACCCAGGGACCTTCCAGAGCTGCGTGGACAATGAGAGCTGCCGGCCACGGCTGTTGGACACTGTGATGTGCTGTTTTTCTCACGTGGTGTCAAAACCCAAAATGAACAAATTGAGCTAATGTTTAGGAGAATTTTTATACAGAGATGGATTTCCAGCTTTCCATGAGAAATCAGGACCCCGGCAGCACCCGGCTTACATTGCCCTTCTGCGTGGCTGCTCCCTGGGGAGGGGACACGTGCTGCATCCTCCCAGCCCCACCGTCCCCACTGACTCCCTGGCCTGGAGTCTGGGGCTCGGTGACCCTGTCATTGTGCCCTGTTGTCTTTCTGTTAGGCAGAATACATTTCTCTGCACCCTTGATGCTGTTTAGTTGATGTAGGAGAGTGAGGCGGAGGGGCTGTGGGCGTCAGAGACAGTGAGGGAGAGTGCACGTGGCCTGCTGGCTTGGAGAATATTCTTACGGCCTTAAGTTGCAACCCACAGACACTGGGTTCGCTCATTCGTGCCTGCTCTGGGCTCCTGTAAGCATTTGAATTGCTACCTCTGGCCTTTTTAAAAGAAATTAACTTGGAAATTGAATGGAAATTCATATAAATCACCATTTTGACCATTTAAAAATGTATAATTGAATGGTTTTTAGTACATTCACAATGTTGTGCAGCCATTACCACTATCTAGTTCCAGAACATTCTCATCACCGAAGTGGAAACCCCACACCCATTAGCAGTCAGTCCCCTTCCCTTCCCCCAGACCCTGGCAACCACCAGTCTGCTTCCTATATCCGTGGATTTGCCTACTGGGTGCTTCGTATAAATGCAGTCATAGCAACGTGTGGCCTTTTGGGTCTGGCTTTACCCTCTGGTCTTTTAAAAATAATCTGTCTTGCCTGTGTGCAGACCCGTCGTTCGCCATGTGGCTGCCTTCGCCGGTCCCCTTCCTCCATGCCCATGCTGGCCTGATCCCACCCCTCGCTGGTCTCTGAGGCCCCACGGGCACCTTCCTTCCACTCTCGCCCAGGCCTCTGGCCTTGCCGGGCAGCTGGCCACGCTGGGCTTCCAGAGCCGCACGCCTGCGCCGCCCCCTGCACCCGGGGCTTCCCCGCTAGGCTACTAGACAGCCTCCTGGCTCCTTCCTCTGACTCGTTTATGACTGTGGTCACTTCTGTATTGGTTCCAGGTCCCCTCCAGAAACAAGGATGAAGGGGTTTCACTCATTTCTTCAAATGACGTGGAGTTTCAGGCGGTTTCACTAAGGTTTTAGGCCAGTCCTTAGAAGGACTCCACAGAGAGCGTGTAGTCCGGGGTCCACTGCATGGGCGCATCAGATGCCCAGTGACAGGACTATGAAGTAATGATAACACTGAATGATACCCGTACCGCTCCCCTCCTCTGCAGAGTCGTGCCCAGTGGCAGATAAAAGTCCCTGCAGGTGCTGGGTCCAGGGCACGGGTGCCATGCACATGCTTGCTCCCACCACCGAGCACGGGGCCCAGGCTGGGTCAGCTGTGTCTCTCCGTAACGGGGGCTTCATCGCACAAGCCCCCAGGAATAGGCAGCACCCCGAGGGCTGCAGGAGGGGCGGGAGCAATGGGAACTGTAGTAAGAACACTCCACGTGCATCTTCCTAAGGGGTGGCCCCTCCCAGCTCCCGAAATGACCCGAAATGAGCCCAGTGCTGACACTGAAGTGGCCGTTGTGCCCCCCCCCCCACAAGATGGCATTTGGAGGGGCCCTGATCACTCCTGAGCAGCTCTGAACTGGGAACTGCGGAGCCAGTGCGGGGCCCAGCCCACGGACCTCCCCTCCCAGGCCCAGCCCAAGAGAAGAAACTCACGAGAAACCCCTGCGGGGACTGAAGTGGAGCTGGTTTGGACGTGGGGTGTCCCCTCTTAAGAGAGAGGACAGGAGGTGGGGCCCCCAGGAGGTGGGGCTGAAGGTGGGAAGGGTCTGCGCTCACTGGCGGAGGATACGTGTGTCCCCAGGGCTGCAGCTGGGGCCAGCACAGCTGCGAGAGGACAAATTAGAGAAAAAGGGAAGCCATTTTTGATAAGAAAAGTTATAAAGGAGAAGATGGAAACAGAAAAACCAAGAAACATTGAGATAACAGAGTGAAATGGGAGAAAGAAGCCCAAATTTATAAATAATTAGAGTAAATGAAATTGGATTAAACTCTCCAATTTGAAGACAGAGGCTGTCGTAGTAGATAAACAAGATGAATCCACAGGCCAGCTCTATGCGACCCAGAGATACAACTAAAGGGCAAAGGCAAGAAAAGGCTGAAAGTAAACGTACAGAAACAGAAATATCAGGCAGCCAAAGGCAAGCTGACGTTAAATCAATCTCAGACTTCATAGACAGGAGACTGCTGGGGAAAGGCCGGTCACCGTTTAATGAGAAAAGGTTCATTTCCCCAAGATGATATAGCAGTTCTAAAGGTATAGTCACTTAATAAAATAATGTCAACATATGCGTTGTAAACTTTGGTAGAAATAGAGAAATTGACAAATCTATCATCATTTTGGAGAGATTCTAGCCATTTTTTCCAGTTAATGTTGGATTAAGTAGACCAAAAAATCCAGTAAAGATAAAGATGTTCTAAATAATGTAAATTTTAATAGTAAGCTTGATTTAATGGAGATAGATAAATTTTGCATCTGACACATAGAGGTTCCACATTTTTCTCAGGCACATATGCAACTTATTAAAAGCAATCAATTAAGTGCAAGTCTCATGAAAATTAAAAGAGTAGTTAGCAGCAGCGGGTCTTGTCCTCTGACCATCATGCCTGTAAGTTAGAAATTAATAACCCCCAAATTACAGTTCCCACTATTTGGAAATTTAAAAAAAAACTTTTAAATAATTCATGGTCAGAGAAGATATAATAATGGAACTTCAAAAATAATTGCAACTAAAGGATAGTAATACCACTAAATATCAAAACATGGATGCAAATTTATGTTGAAAAAGTTTACAAATTAAAGAGATAAGTTTCCAGGGTAAGAAGTTAGAAAAAAAGCAAAGTTGACCCAAAGAGAGTAGAGGGAAAAAGATAATACAAAATAAGTTTAGACATCAGTGAACCGGAAACCTCTCGGCTCTGACAGTTACTCCTGTTAGGAGGATGCGGGGTCAGTGTTGCCAGGGCTTTCAGCTTTTAGAGGGAAGTGATAAATGCGTAATTCTGCAAGAAATTCCTGAATTTAAAAATATGTGATGTCTGTCGGCTGAATTCGGGTTGTGTACCTCGTTTACGTCCCCTGCCACCGGGAGGAACTGTTCTCCTGGGATGGAAGTGGGGGCGAGAAAGGTGACTCAGTGAGAACACCGCGCCCCGCAGCCCGCAGTGCACCTGCGGCAGGTCGGCACTGCCAGGCCCTGCTGCCGGGGAGCTGCTGTAGCGCACGGCGCCCGCACCCTGGCTGCGTCCTTCCCGATCAGCGTCCCGGGTCAGACTTTCTGTGGACTTACGTCTTCATGGCTCTTGGCTACGTACCTAAGAGGAGAATTGCTGGGGCGCACGATGACTCCGTGTTTAACCTTTTGAGAAACTGCCAGACTGTTTTCCAAAATGCCCTGAACGTGGCGTCCCCCCGGGGGGCCAGGGCCAGTCTCTGCACCGCGGACACGCAGAGGTGCCGTTCCTGATTAGCAGGCGCTCATCGCGTCTGTGTCTGGGGTCCCGCTGGTTTCTGGCTCTCACCTGAGCACTCGATGTTCTCAGGCCCCAGCCTGTTCTATCCAGAATCTGGGGGAGGCGGTGGAGAGGATGTGAACCCTGCTTTTTTTGGCTGGAGAGTAATTTTTATATCGGGTCCATGCTGAAGCGGATCCCCCACCGGGCAGAAGTAACCATTCCTGAGGCTTTTTGTGGGTAACAACTTCAAACCCTGCCCGACTGCGGCAGCTTCCTGCAGCTCTGCGGCCAGTACCGTGTGAACATCCTTTTCGCTTACATTGTCTCGCGAGGGCCTGGAGAGGTGGGAAGAGCCCGTTCATAGGTGAGAAGTGGAAGGCTGGAGATGGCACAGTTCAGAAGCGCAGGAGCCGGGGTTCGAGGGGGCCGACGCAGACCTGGGCTTTCTGCTGAAGTAGCTCCCAGTGCTGGCGGAGCCCCTGCCGATGGACAGGGCATGGCCTTTGCAGAGGCAGGGCCAGCCGACGAGGCCTGGCTCCTCCCCCGGTGCGACCAGAAGCTCTGGACGTCTCCGGGTCTCTCCTGTCCCGTGTTTCCGCGAGGACCCCACTGGCGGAAGCCATGTGCTGGGCAGAGTGGAAGGTGCCCGTGGGCCGAGGGTGCTGCTCTCGGAGGAAGAGCGGAGGCTGCTCTTGGGAGTGAGTGAGAAGGTGGCCTCGGCCTCCCACCAGGCAGGGTGACAGTCAGCAACGGCTACGCAGGGCTTGCCTCCTGCGTACCCACTCCCCTTCTTGGTGACCGCGCAGCCAGCCCAGGGCTCGCTCTGCGCCATCCTGGACAGCGCAAAGTGGGGCCCAGAGGCCCTGTTAGCTGGTGCTCGGCGTGCAGGCAGTCAGCCGGTCACCTGCCAAGTGTCGCTGGGGCCTGGCCGGCGTGGAACAGCTCTGAGAAGTGAGAGGTCAAAGAGCAGATCATGCTTTTATGTTTCTTTATAATAGGTTTATCGAGACATAATTCGTACGTGCCGTAGCTCAGCCATTTAAAGCGCACAATTCCACGGTTTGAAATGTATTTAATATTCCCCGAGTTGCATGACTGTCACCACAGCCAACTTCAGAACATTTTCATCATTCCAAAAAGAAACCCTGTACCCATGAGAAGTTATTTCCCATTTCTCCTCCAGAAGTTTTAGTTCTTCCTTTCTAGTTTGGATGCCTTTTTTTCTTTTTTCTTCCCCGATTGCTCTGGCTAGAACTTCCAGGGCTATGCTGAATGGAAGTGGTAACAGGAGGCTTCCTTTTCTTATTCCTGATCTTAGAGGAAAAGCTTCCAGTCTTTCATCATTGGGTGCGACATCGCTTTGGGCTTTTTATAAAACGCCCTTTATCGGGGAGGAAGTTCCCTTCTATTCCCTGTTTCTTATTTTTAATCACAAAGGGTGTTGGATTTTGTCAAATGCTTTTTACGCATCGGTTGAGATGATCATGTGGTTTGTTTACCTCCGTTCTGTAAACGTGGTATATTACATCGATTGATTTTTGTGTTGAACTACCCTTGCATTGCAGGGAGGAATCCCACTTGCTTATTTTGCACAATCCTTTTAATACGCTGCTGAATTAGGTTTGCTAGTATATTGTCAACGATTTTTGCAACTATATTTGTAAGAGATACTGGTCCATAGTTTTCTTTCATTACGATGTCTTTGACTTAATGCTGGCCTCATAGAATGAGCTAGGAAATGTTCCTTTTTCTTCTATTTTTTAGAAGAGTTTGAGAAGGAATTGGTGTTAATTCTTTAAATGATTGATAGAATTCACCAGCGAAGCCATCTGGTTCTAGGCTTTTCTTCATTGGGAGTTTTTAATTATTGATTTAATCTTTTTACTTGTTGTAGGTCTACAGGTATAATACTTTTTATTTCTATAAGGTTGGTAGGAATGTCCCCACTTTTGTTTCTGATTTTAGTAATTGGAGCCTTTTCTCTCTCTCTCTCTCTCTTAAACCTTGGTCAGTTTAGCTAAATGTTTGTCAATTTTGTTGATCTTTTCAAAGAACCAACTTTTGATTTTGTTTATTGTCTCTGTTTTTCAATTCTCTATCTTGTTTATCTTTAATCTTTATTATTTCTTTTCTTCTGCTAGATTTAGGTCTATTATAGGTTTCCCTTCTTCTGATTCCTTAAGGTGTAAAATTAGGTTATTGATTTGGATCTTTCTTATTTTTTAGTGTAGGAATTTACAGCTATAAATTTTCCTCTGAGCACTGCTTTTGCATATCCCATAAGTTTTGGGTATATTGGGTTTCACTTTTATTTACTTCAAGATATTTTCCAATTTATCTTGTAATTTCTTCTCTTAGGCAGCGCTTATTTGAGAGTATATTATCTAACTTCCACATATTTGTGGATTTTAAAGTTTTTCTTTTAGTGTTGATTTCTAGTTTTATTTCATTGTGGTTGGAGAAGACTTCAATTTTTTTTTCTTTTTTTTATTATTTCAGCGTATTATGGGGGTACAGATGTTTAGGTTACGTATGTTGCCCTTGTCCCCCCTCACCTGAGTCAGAGCTTCAAGCGTGTCCATCCCCCAGATGGTGCGCATCGCACCCATTGGGTGTGTATACACCCAACCCCTCCTCCCCGCTCCCATCCGCCCGATGCCCAATAAATGTTATTCCTATATGTGTACTTAGGTGTTGATCCGTGAAACCAATTTGCTGGTGAGTACGTGTGGTGCTTATTTTTCCACTCTTGGGATACTTCACTTAGTAGAATGTGTTCCAGTGCTTTCCAGAATACAAGGGGTGCTGTATCACCACTGTTTCTTATAGCTGAATAGTACTCCTTGGTATACATATACCACATTTTATTAATCCACTCATGTATTGATGGGCACTTGGGTTGTTTCCACATCTGTGCAATTGTGAATTGTGCTGCTATAAACATTCTAGTATTTTGCTGGACATAAAGATCTTGGTTGACAGTATTTTTCTTTCAGCACTTTAAATATGCCACCCCACTGCTTTCTGGCCCCAGCGGTTTCTGATGTTAAATCGGCTGTCAGTATCATTGAGAATCTTCTGTATATGGCAAGTCACTTCTCTCCTGCTGCTTTCGAGACTTTGTCTTCTCTTAGTCTTTTGACAATTTGATTATAATGCACCTCAGTGTATGTATTTTTGAGTTATCAAACTTGAAGTCAGTAAGCTTCTTAGATGTGTAGATTCATGTCTTTTACCAAATTTGGGAAGTATTTGGCCATTATTTCTTCAAATATTCTTTCTGCCCCTTTCTTTTTCTCTTGTCTTTCTGGGACCCCCATTATGTGTATTCTTATGCTCTATGCATTTTTCTTTATTTTTTTTTCTTCTGATCCTCAGATTAGATGATTGCTGATAATTCAAGTTGCTGATTCTCTGTTCTGCCCGCTCTCAAATCTACTATTGAACCCATCTATTGAATTTTCATTTTAGTTATTATAGTATTCAGCTCTAAATTTTTTGTTTCTTTTTATAATTTCTATTTCTTTGTTCATATTCTCTATTTGGTGACACATCATTCTGTTTTTCTTTAGTTACTTGCCCATGGTTTTCTTTAGTTATTTGAACATAGTTAAGATAGTTGATTTAAAAATCTTTGTTTAGCAAGTCTAATATCTTGGTTTCCTCAGGGAAACTTTCTTATAATTTCTTTTTTTTCTTTTTGTGAATGGACTATACTTTCTTGTTTCTTTGCATGCCTCATTTGTTGTTGTTGTTGGAAACTGGATATTTTGAATATTATAATATGGAGATTGAAAATTCATATTCTGCCCACTTCTCAGGGTTTCTTGCTGCTTGTTCTGGGTTGTTCTTGCTCGTTTTTATAATTACCTTTCTAAACTATTTTTGTGAAATCTGCATTGTTTGTTGTGTATGGCCTCTGAAGTCTCTGTTCTGTTAGCTCAGTGGTCAGCTAGTGATTTGACAGGGATTTTCTTAAATGCCTATGACCAAGAGAAAAAAAAATACTTCCCCAGTCTTTGTAGATTGGCTCTGTGGTGGACATCCATTCAGTGCTTAGCTAGACTGTTACAACTCTGTCTTAGCCTTCCCTTCCTACTTGCACAGAGCCTAAAGGTCAGTCAGAGGTGAAAGCTTTGGGTCTTCTTATGTCTTGTCTTTTCTGAGAATGCGTCCGACCCTAAGCATGTATGTGGCCTTCTAGATTCCATGAGAGCTTTCCAAAGACCCCCAAGTATCTCCCTCCCCAGCTTCTTCCTTCCCAAGCTTTTAGATCTGTTTCTTGCATGCCTTGCCTCAATTGTTGTCCCCATGCCCCAGGTGGCTGTGGCAGATATATTTGCCTTTAAATGCTTTTGACAAACACCATCTGGGAAACCACTTCAGCCCTGGGGAAGCTCTGAGGCAGTTGAAACAAAGGCAAGCCACCAGACAGGTCAAAATACACAATCACAATTCTTTGGGAATAAGGCTAATATTTCTCTGGTACCAGCAACCTGCAGCAGGAATGCGGGCTGCCATCTTCACAGCCACTGCTGATATGGTAAGCATGCAAATTAAAACACCACAGCACGCTTACTGAAATTCAACAGCTGCTTTCTTTATTAAACATTCCTTGGTTGATGTAAGTTGCTAGTTAAGGTCTGGACTTCCAAAAAAGTCGATTCTGACAGATTTACCAGATTGTTGCTTTGGGGGAGGTATGAAAGTTTGGAGTTCTCTACTCCGTCATTTTGGTGATGTCCTCTCCCTTACCGTGTGCATCTTAACTTATCAGAATCTACTTCAGATTTATATTAACTTCATTTCAGTGAGATTTAGAAACATACTCTTATATAGAGCTCTATTCCTCCACGCCCCTTCATACTATGGTTGCTATACATTTTGTAGTAGTTTTCTATTGGTGCTGTAACAAATGACCACAAATTTAATGGCTTAAATCACACAATTTTATTAGTTTGCAGTTTTGGAGGTCGGAAGTCTGAAACGGGTCTCACTGAGCTAAAAGCAAGGCGTTGGCAGTGCTTCGTTCCTGCTGGAGGCTCCATGGGGGGATGTTTCCTTGCCCTGTCCGGTTTCTGGAGGCCACCTGCATTCCTTGGCTCGCGACTCCTGTCCTTCATCTTTCGCGCCAGCAGCTCAGGCCAAGTCCCTCCTATGAGGCCATCCCTCCAGTTTCTCTCTTCTGCCTCCTCTTCCACCTCCAGGGACCCTTGTGATTATGTTAGGCCCACCTGGCTAGTCCAGGATAATTGCACTATCTTTAAGTCACCTGAGTTATGACTTTGATTTCCCTTTACGTGTAACTTTACACATTCGTAGGTTCTGGGGATTAGGATGTGGATATCTTTGGAGGGCCACAATTCTGCCTGCCACATGTCTATATATGTTACAAACCCAACAATATGCTGTTATAATTATTGCTTTATGTAATTTCATGTTTAAAGAAGCTGGCAGCAGGAAGGAGAGCAAGCACACATTTAAAGTTTGTTATATTGACCTTCTTGTTTACCATTTCTGCTTCTCTTCGTTTGTTCCTGTGGACTCAAGTTCCCATCTGGTGTCATCTCCTTACTCCAATACAGTTTCGTTCCCACTACCTCCTTTGTGATGTTAGTCAAATATATTACATTTCTATAACATATAGGCCCAATAATACAATTATATATATATATATTATTCTGTGCTATTGCTTTGTAAGTCAGTTAAGGGAAGAAAGGAGAAGAAATACGCATTTATATTGTTTTTAATAACTGCACAGTTACCTGTTTTGGTGCTCTTTGTTTTTTGTGTGTGAATTTGAGTTACTGTCTGGGGTCACTTGATTTTAGCCTGAAAAAATTCCTTCATTATGTCTTGTGAAATGGGTCTGCTGACAACAAATTCTCTCTGTTTTTGTTTATCTGGGACTATCCATATATTAATATATTGCACCTTCATAGTTTTGCTGGATGTAAGATTTTTGGTCAACAGCTTTTAAACTTTGATTATGCCGTTCTACTGTCTTCTGGCTTCCATCATTTCTTACGAGAAGTTAGCTAGTAGTCCTATTGAGGTCCCCTTATATGTGACAAGTCATTTTTCTCTTGCTGTTTTCAAAATTTTCTCTGTGTCTTTGTCTTTCAGGATTTTTACTATGATGTCTCTGGGTGTGGATCTTTTGGCATTTATCCTACTTGAAGTTTGTTGAGTTTCTTGGACATATAGACTAATGTTTTTCATCAAATTTATGGAATTTTCAGTTACTGTTTCCTCGCTTTTTTCTGCTCCTTTCTCTTACTCTCCTCCTTCTGATACTCCCATTATGTATAGTTTATGTCCTTATGGTGTCCCATATTTTTCTGAGGCTCTGTTCATTTTTCTTCATTCTTTTTTTTCTCTCTGTCCTTCAACTTACATAATACCTATTGATCTGTTTTCAAGATTCTTTCTTCTTCCAGTTGAAATCTGCTGTTGTGCCTGTCAGTTATTGTACTTTTCCAGAATTTCCATTTGGTTCTTTTTAATAATTTCTTTCTCTTTATTGATATTCCTCATTCGATGAGACATTGTCGTCATCCTCCTTTGCTCGTTTAAGCATGGCTTCTTTGTTTCTTTGAATATATTTACAGTGGCTGCTTTGAAATCTTTGTTAAATCTGATGCTGGGCTCTCTCACAGGT
This sequence comes from Indri indri, assembly GCA_004363605.1. Taxonomy (NCBI): domain Eukaryota; kingdom Metazoa; phylum Chordata; class Mammalia; order Primates; family Indriidae; genus Indri; species Indri indri. The sequence goes on along the minus strand of RJWJ010007209.1, from coordinate 44,798 downwards.
TCTGTTGCATGTGAATGGGTCACACATTCCTTTTTCTTTGCATGTCTCTTTTTTGTGGTGGTTGTTTAAAACTGGACATTTTAGGTAATATAGTGTAACAGCTGTAGACATTGATTCCCCTCCCCTGCTCTGGGGCCTTCGTTGTTGTTTGCTTGTTACTTGTTTCTTGAGCAGAGTCGTTGTGGGATAGCAGTGGTTTTAGCAGGGCTCTTTGACTATCTCTTTCCCTGATCTCTCTGTTAAGCCCTTTGCTTCATTTGGTATCACACCCAGCTATTAAGCTTCATTAATTGATGGCTGATTGTTCTATTATTTTTGACAACGTCCTGGGGCATCAGTTGCTACATAGTCTGACCTAAATTTGGGTAGGGCTAGTTTTTGAGACCAATCTTTGAAATTTGTTCTATCCCTATGAGGGATCTTCATAGCTATCTATTTTCCTGATTTTTCTCTAGTAAATTATGTGACCTATGGCTTAGGTTATCGCTATTACAGAGCTACCAGCCTCCTCGTAAATGCTTACCACCAAAATCTCCACTGTTTTTGATAGCTCATTCAGGCTCAAACTTCTCCACATTCTGTTGCAAATAAAGTCAGTCTTTTGGAGAAAGTTTCAAATCTCTCTGTTCTTGTGGACTGCCTTCCTCCCTGAGCAGATTTTCTGAGGCACTGCTCCAGGCATTGGTCAGAGAAGGTAGCTTCTGATCTTTTTGGTTTTCCTCTCCCCAGCATGGAACCTTTTCCCAAAAAGCAAGCTAGACTGAGGGTGATTGGGACCCTGAGTGTTCTCACCTTGCTGCACCTGGGATAGAGCTTCTGCCCTGTGAGTTAGGGCTGGGTGGAGGAGGAAGCCCCCTGCCTCTCAGCTACACTCACCAGGAATTTAGCCTTTGTATTAATACCTAGGAGTTGGAGAGGATGAGAAATGCTGGTGGCCTGCCTGACCCAGTGAATTAGTGTGTCCCTTGATTGGAATCTGAGGGAGGGGAGCCCCTTGTTCGTGGCCACACCCACCCAAGGTGGGACTTCCTTTCACTTGACCTGGTGGACACTGGAAGTCAGAGGAGGCGGTTGGTAACGGCTCAAGTGCCACAGACTTGTGCATCTCTTACTGGAATTTCTTTTACCAAGATGCAGTTGGTTTCCTTGAATAAATGATGTTTCTTTCAGTGGTTGCTTTGATTCCCTTAATAGTTTTCAGCAGTTAGGTTTAGGTTGTGTTGGTGGTGAACGCGTCTGCGGGGCTCCTCTCACCGCCATTCCAGAAGTGCCACTCTTGGGACAGCTCATTCCTTAGCCCTCTTTAGGGCCACAGCAGTAAGGAAGGTAGAGGACGCTGTGTCTGTCAGGGTCCTTCAGGGTGTAATTGATGGAGATCCAAATCCAATTCAGCTGAAAACAAAGGAAATTTACTGGCACACACCGGCAGGAGCAGCGCAGCTGGCCCAAAGGAGGCTGCCAGGGCTCTGCGTCTCTTCCTCCCACAGCCGGGCTTTGCGCTCACGCTGTGCACTCACCGAGCCGGAGTGGGTGGAAATTCCTCCCCGCGTTCAGATCTCACGGAGGACCGGTGCCGGGCGGGCCCTTACCCCCAGCAGAAAGAGGGGTACAGGCTTGAAAAATCAGCTAAATGGTCCCCACTTGCCCCTTTAAAAATGCATATAGATGAGTACACATGTAATTTTGTCTATAATTCATTTTTGTGCACTGTAAATCTCTTTGACATGCTGAGAACTTAAACTGCGTAAGAGTTATCGCTTGTGACTGCACTCTTCATGCAAAAATGAACGGCCACTTCCTGAAAAACTGAAATAAATTCAAATTGCGCAAGTAAAAGAAAGAGGAAACTTGAATCCTGCCCAAAAGTAAACTTCTTCAAGAAGGCTGCGGTCTTTTGATTTTAAAAAATTGAAATTACTGAATGGCCTTTGACATGGCAATTTTCACATCATTTTGAACATCAAATTGACTCTGACTATTTTGACGGTGGTGGGGCTGAACACCCGACTCAGACGTGCAGAGTGCGGCTGAGCGGGCCCCGGGGAGCCGATGTGCCGTCGCCTCCCTTCTACCAGCGTGAGGTCATCTCTGGCGACGCGCGTCTCACGGAGGCTGGCTGGGGCAGCCAGCGCTGGCTGCTGGCCCAGGGTCACATGTGGAGGCCGCCTGAGGCGTGGGGCACATCCCCTCGTCCTGTGGGTTTCCAGGCATCTCGCAGCCTGTCCCTGTCCACACAGTGGCAAGGCTTTGTTCCTCAGCCCAGCTGGCAGTGCCGTGGCCTCTGCTTCTGGAAGGTTCTCTTCTCTTCCACTCATATTCCTGTTTCTTTGTGGCCGAGGGACACTGTTGTTCTCCGGCATCTTCCACAAAGGGCCCTGGTCCACCCCTCTCATGTAGCTAAACCCTCTGTCAGGGAAACCAAGGCTCAAGCCAGCTCCTCCCACAAACTCCTGAGGGTTTGCCTTCCTCCTCTTTCTCAAAGCCGGACCCCTCTTGGGCTGAGCCTCGCCCACGGAGGCTGCCTTCCTCGGCGGCCATGGAGTTCCGCCAGGAGAGTTCAGCGCCATGTTCCTCTTCCCTTTCCGGACGGAACCCCTGGAGGAGGCTGGGAGTCTGCTGATGTTTGTGGTTTTCTCAGAAGCGAGTGTCTTTAGTGGCACTGCCGCCAGGGTCGCGGGCAGCGAGCGTGAGGTGTCACGCAAACTGCAAGATCCGCTCCTTGACACGCATCCCGGGAACTTATTTGAGAGAGGACCAGGTTTGGCAAAACTTCCCGCCAGATTGGTGACGGCCGCAGCTTTCAGGGTTTCCACAGAGGGCGCGCCCACTGGCTCTTTGCTGGCCACACCCGAGGCCGCCTTGCCAGCAGCCCAGCCCCTGCCGCGTGTGTCTGAGCGTTGCCCTCTGCGGGCTCCCTGCCCTTTTCCTGGTTCCCCTTCGCGGCACTGTGCTCCGCAAACCTGCGCCCCGCCCACGCCTGCCTGCGCCCCGCCCACGCCTGCCTGCGCCCCGCCCACCTCTGCCTGCGCCCCGCCCACGCCTGCCTGCGCCCCGCCCAGCCTCCTTGTCTCAGACAACGTGGCCGTCGCGCAGTCCCTCCTGCTCGGTGCCGTCTGCTGGACGGTGCCGTAGACCCGGGCCGGTGACGCTCTCTACTAGAAGCCTGCTCGGGTTCACTCCCTTCGCAAGGCTGGCGGAAAGCCCTCCTCCCTGCCTCTGCCGTTGCTCACGATGGTGGGGGCCAGCAAGGCTGGGGGGTGCGCTGTAGGTGGCCGGCAGCGAGACCGCGCCCCTCAGTCCGTTCACCTCCGCCTTCCAGGCAGCTTTTCACGTCTCTCTCCCCGCACACCTCCACGCCCTCCCCGCCCTCCCCGATGCCGAGTGGCTCCCCTGGCCCACCAGCTGCCTCCATCTTCTTGCTGTCTTGGCAGCAACCCCCCCACCAACACACACCCCAGGGGAGTCACTGTCTCCAGTTCCCCCTTCCGCTCTCCCTTAACCCCACTCGGACTGGGCTTCCGTGCATGGCACTCGCCACAACCGCCATCCTCAAGGCCAACAATGACTTCCCTGTTCCTAAATCCACGGGCCAATCCTCATCATCGGTGGCACATGACAGATGCCCCCTTGGCGCGGCTTACGAGATAGCGGCTTTCTTGGTCTCTGACCACTGCACCAGGAGTTCACCCTCAGGCTCCTCCGCCGATCCTTTCTCTGCCCCGCCCTTCGAGTGTCAGCGTGCCCCATGGCACCTCTGGGGGAGGATCTCATTCGTCTTGTTGCTTTAGGTCAATGCAGTGGCTCCCAGAGCTGTGTCTCCAGCCCAGACCTTTCTCCCGCACCCCAGACTTGTATTCCAGCTGCATCCCCAACCCTAGGGTGCCTAGTAGGAGTGCCAGCTCAGCACGCCTGTCCTGCACTCTGGCACCCACCCTCTCCGCGGCTGCACCCTCTGCCTCCCCCAGCTCTGGGGCTGGCTAATCCTTCCCGCCATTTGCACGGCCAAAGTTCTGGCGTTGAGGTTGACCCTCTCTTGCTCTCACACCCATGTGTGGTCTGTTGAGAAATCTGTTGGCTTTTCTTTCAGAATCCATCCTGACCATGGCCACTCTCACCACCTCCACCGCGCTCACTTGGGCCAAAGCCCCATCCTCACGCCCAATGGCTGTGGGCGCCTCCTGGGGGCTCCCTGTGTCTCCCACCCTGTCTACCCTCAGCACGCAGCAGGGACTCTTCTTTTTCTCTAACAGCTTTAGCAAGATATAATTCACATACCGGACGGTTCACCCATTTAAAGTATACAGTTCAGCAGTTTTTGGCATATTGGGCGGGTTACGCAGCAGCCATCATCACAGACGATTCAGAACATCGTCGTCACTTCTAGGGGACCCCCACTCCTCAGCTGCCACCCCCCATTCTTCCATCCCTCTCCCCCGAGGCAACCACTGTTCCCCTCTGTGGATTTGCCTGTCCTGGGCATTCCCTGTAACTGGAATCCTGTACCTTGGGGTCGTTAGTCGGTGGTTCTTTGACACCCTCTGTCCGACTCTGTCCTCTGCTAGAAATCCCGCTGCGCCCACTTCATTCGTTTAGAAGACAACGTCCTTGCAATCTGCTAGACCCTGCATGATCTGGCCCCACCGCCTTCTGTTTTCCTTCTCCCTCCATCCTGCCGTTCCAGCCTCTCTGCCCTGCTTCCCAAGCCCCCCGCACGGCTCTTCGTTCTGCCTGGACGCCGTTTCCGGAAACACCCACGACTCACTCTTCGCCTCTTCCAAGTCTTTGCTCGTGAGTCCTCTTTCAGTGCTGACCCTGACTGCTCCAGACCCTGCAGGCTGCCTCCCTGGCCAGGCTGCCCTGGCACCCCGGTCCCCACACCTCACATGACGCTCCCTGTCTTGCAGCCCACCCGTAAGGTGCCTCGACACTGTTGGGGCCTCTGCTGGAATGGGGGCTCCTGGGGTAGGGGGCTGTGCGGGGCTCACCGAGGTCCCCTGGAGCTGTCCCTGGAGGGTGGTCGGCCCCTGTCAGTGGTTGGGGAGTGAATCCATGGACACCCAGCAGGCGAAAAGCAGGACTCGGCTCCACGGAGAGACATTAGCAGTTTCACCTGCTGCATGTTCCAGAGAGCTAGAGCAGTTCCAATTCCTCTGTGGCTTTCTTCAAGCTTAGGAGGAATATTTGTGATCCCGGAGTGGATGGAACTGCTTGTTTCTTCCAAGCCACAGAACAGTTTGGCCATCGCTAGAGTGCACGGCCTCACCAAGGTCTCTCCAAGAACGTGGCTTCAGTGCGTGTTTATTGTAGGATGTTCAAGGCCATCGTGGGGCGGGGTGGGGGAGGCTCGAGTTCTGGTTGAGTAGCTGTCCTTTAACACCGACGACGTTCTCACGGGCAGCAGCCATGTTGCCCGGTGCGTTGGGAGAGACAGATGTCACGGGCTTCTGCAGCTCCGTTTGCTTGTCTCTTTGTGGAGTGCCTGGCAGGATGGGAAGCCCTGGGCTCTCGTGTGCTGGCTAGTGCAGGGCTCGAGGTAAAGCCAGGGCGCACAGACGCGCCAGATGCCTCTTTTCTCTCTTGGCTGTTTTTGGACAAAGCCAGCCACACAGGGACGCAGAGGCTGAAAAGCCCTCGTCAGCCTCGTCTTCTTAACTGCATCGACAGAAAACCCTTCCGGACATTGTGACGTGGTGGCCGATGACCACGTGTCAGCCGGCCTCTCTAGCAGGGCCCAGCGCTGGGGAGCAGCACAGAGCCATGTGATTTGGCTCGAAGTTGTGACGACTTTCTTCACAGTAGCCGAAGGGGCATTTTCTTAGTTCAGGCTCCTGTGACAAAAACGCCATAGACTGGGTGGCTTAGATATTGATTTCTCATAGTTTGGGGGGCTGAAAGTCCAAGGTCAGGGTGCCGGCAGATTGGACACCTGGCAAAGCCCCCTTTCTGCTTTGTAGATGACAGCTTCCTGCTGTGTCCTGACACGGTAGAAGGGACAAGAAATCCGCTGGGGTCTCCTTCATAAAGGCACTAGTCCCATTCATGAGGTTCCACCCTCTGACCCAGTCACTTCCCAAAGGCCCATCTCCTGATGCCATCCCGCTGGGGATGAGGCCTCAGCACATGCACAGGAGGGGTGGCCAAGCGTTCACGGCAGACGGCAAAGGGAAAGCCTTTTAAAGTGCTCTTCATCAGAGGTCTCTGACAGCCTGTCCTTGTTCCCCAGCGTAAGGACCTCTGGCTTTCTGTCTATACTTCTTGCTTGGGGTCTTGGGGCCTCAGTCAGGGCCTGGAGGTTGGGGTTTCCTGGTGGATTTGGTGTTTAGACTTCTTGTTTGCCCTCGTGGGCCTGGCTGGTATGCTCGGGACTGGTGTCCATCCTCCCTGAGCACCTGAAGATAATGTCTGCCCTTTGTGTGCTCAGAGGGGAGGAGCGAGTGTGGTTCCTGGGCCCAGAGTCCAGAGTCCGGGAGGGAGAGAAGACCCTGAACACAACACAGGGTGATGCCCATAATCACACCCAGGGCACCCCTTACCCCGAGCCGGGAGCTGACCTGACCTTGAGGCAGAGGGTTGGGCAGAGTGTGGACAACATCTTGCAGGGTGCGGTGACATCTGGACGCTGTGGTGTGGCAGGGGGCTTTGAGGCTGAGTGTACTACAGGGCTGGGATGATGGAGGGAGGTCTTTCCCATCAGTGGCGGCTGCACCTGGACTCCGCCGGGGGGACATGGGTGGTAACAGGAGGCTGAGGCTGAAGGATGTATGAGAAGGGGCTGAACCAGCTAAGGAGAGCGACCCATGTCCTGGGGCTGGGGAGGACTGCTGCGGCAGTACCGAGGGGACCTGCCACCAAGGGCTCTGTGTGGGGTTCACACGGTTCGTATGGAGACCCAGAAACAGAGGAGCAAACTGGCGTGCATCACTACTGGACCCCACTTTTGGTCTGGGCAGAGGCGGTCGGTCCATGGTCCCTCCCTCTCCGTCCTCACCGCCCTTCCCCCGCCAGCCCTTCCACTGGCCCCGCGCAGGTACCTAGGGCCAGGGTGGGACAAGGGTGCTGCCCTCACCCCCAGTCCTTGGTGCCTGTCCCTGGTGCCTGGACATGGCTGCTCTGTGGCCCAGGCCTCAGCGTGGGGTGTGTGTGTTTCTCTCTTTTGTTTTTGTTTTTAATGTTACACATTTTAATAAGCATAGCATTTAACAAAACAGATAATACAATATAATTTCATCGTCAAGGAAGTTGACACTGATAATGTCCTGTCAGTATTTATTTAATCAAGATCGACTGGAAAGAAAAATGATTCATCGATTGTGCTTGGTGCACTTGTACACATAGTAGCCTTTTATTTCAAAATCTGTAGTTATCCTCAGTCTGCAAATTATCCTTAGTATTTGCTTTTCTTGATATATTTGCTGAAAAGCAATTCTCACAGTAAGCAGTAGTTATTTTTCAGCAGCCCTGAACAGCAGCAGACGTTTTTAGCTCGCGTCTGAAAGGTGTCCGTGAGTGTCTCTGGACGGAGGCGCTCCTGCCCGCGCGTGGGTGTCTGGCTTCCACGCCCAGGCTTGTTGGGAAGCCGCGTTTCATGCTGTCAGTCAGCCCATGAGCCAAAGGATTTGAACTTCAAACATTCAAACCCTAAGGACATCTTGAAACTTTGACCAAAGAGACGTAAGAACGTGTACAAACTTCATTGTGGGAATTGGCAGTTCATTGGCTCTTTATTTTTTTAAAAAACGTATTGTCCCAGCAGCAGAATCAAATCAAAAATATAATCATCATGATGTGTCAGGTGCTACGTCCTTTACTGATCTCCTCCTCTTAATCTTGATACAGATGCACATGAAATCTCCTGGTTGCACCAAAGCATGGCCATTCTTGCTATTTCACAGGTCAAGAAACTGAGAAATGACTCAAAAAAATTACAGTCACTTGATTAAAATGTCATTGTTAAAATGTAATCGCCCCCAAAGGAGCAACCTAGCACAGCGTTTGAGAGCACAGATTCTTGATGGGAACGCGCAGGGTTCAAGTTCGGGTTCTGATCCTTGCTATAGCAGCTGCGTGAAGCTGGGATATTCTTCCTCGGTTTCCTCATCTGCAGCATGAAGACGATTATCGCAGCGAACTCGTTGAGCTGTCGTGAGGATTGAACGGGCAGCTGTAGATATGCCCTGAGAAGAGCGCCTGAACCTTTCAAGAGCAACGTGAATGTTTCTTTTTATGAAGAACCCCAGATGGTTTCCATGGTACCACCTGCCAGCAACGTTGGAGCCTTGACAGGACGGGTGATACATTAGTACAGTGTGACAACCTCTCACAATGCACTCGCCTATTGAACTGGATGTTTGATTAACCTAATTACACAATAAAGGGTCAGGAGGGCACACAAGCCCAGGATAAATGTGGACCATCTTCTTGGAGCATCAATTTTACTTTAAAAGGATGTATTATACTTCGTAATTTAAAATTCACACTTTTCACAAGACGTGATACAAGGGCAGCAATGAAGTTCTAGTTTTTGGGGAAGCTGCTATGAGTTCTGCCTTAACTTTCTGGGAAATCGGTTAATTTCCTATTATTTTATGGGAATTTGAATAAAAATTTTGGACAAACATTGATCCATATCATCTTCAAGATAGGGAAAAACTTATTATATGTACCAACTTGTCCTTCGATTTACTCGTGGAGCTTTGATTTATTCTGTCATCAGGACTCTCAGTGGTACTGAGGTCCCGGAGGACACTCTGAGCTCTGCCCGAAAACTCTGAGTGGCGTCGCAGTTTGTAACTCGGAATCTGGAACTGTGACCCTTTCCCTTCTGGGCAAGCTTACGCTCAGACGTGGTGCGGATAACTTGCCCCTTACAAAGCAGCTTCCTTTTTCTTTTAGTAAAAAGCAGCTTTATTGAGATACAATTGATAAATAAAGATCTGCACATCCTTGATGTGTGTAATTCTGTGAGTTTGGTCGCGCGCAGACACCCGCAACACCGTCACCACATCAAGGCAATAGACATGTCCCACACCTCCCAGAGCTTCCTTGTGTCCCTTTGCTTTTTGTTGTTTGTTTGCTTTTGTGGTAACAGCACTTCACACACGAGATCTACCCTCTTGACGAATTTTGAAGCACACGAGGCTGTGTGGTTAACTGTGTGTACGGTGTTGTGCAGCAGAGTGCTAGAACTTACTCATCCAGCAGAGCTGAGACTTTATGCAGTGGAGCAACAGCTCCCATTTCTACCTCCCAGCCCCCGCAACCACTATCGTAGGGTTGCTCCCATGCATCTGACGATTGTAGACACCGCATGTGAGCACGTGCATGCCGCATGTGTCCTGGAACTGGCTTATTTCAGGATGCATGCGTGTATGAGTGCGTGTACACCAGTACACGGGCACCGACCTGGATGTGCAAGACAGGCCTGGGTCCCTTGCATTTTGTGAGAGCCCCGCTGTGTCACAAAATGAAGAGGTTGTTAAACAGGCTCAGGAAGGGTGGTATCATATGTTGTAAGCACGTGCATGCAGCGAAGGAAGTGTGCATAGACGTGAACGCTCCTCAGTGCAGCTGTGCCAACCGAGTCCGCGTTCCCAAAGGTGGGGAGGCGCACGAGCCCCTTCCAAGCCTCGCCTTCTCCATGCGCCTGTATTCACAGCCTTCCGGGTTGTTACAGCAAATGTGTGCATTTATGTATGTTTAAGGCCACGTCTCTCCCTGGCTTCCCTAAAAGCAGGTCCCGGAGTGCACGAGTGAATGACCACAAGACCCTCGTGTGCTTTGCACAGCCGAGCAGCATCTCGGGGTCGAGGCCCTGAAGGTGCCCAGGGCCGGGGGGCACTCGTGACGCTTGCTGGCACGAGGTGGCCAGGCCAGCCTGTCTAGTCGTCTTGCCCTGCCTGTCTCTCTCCACCCCACCCGCCTACCCCCATCCTGCCGCCCGCCTACGGCCCCGCCCGCCGGGACCGCTTTTCGCTAAACCGCTTAATCCGGTGATGTATTTCCTCTGGCGGGCTGAACCCATCGATCCGACTCGCAGGGATTTGATTACAGTGTTTCCTAACAAAGTCTACAGCAGATTGCCATGAGAGGTTTATAGTTAAGTAATTACGGCGCTTTGGTGCTTGTGCCAAGGCGCAGGAATGGACGGGGTGAGGATGTCAGGAGAAAAGGTCGGAGAATGAAATTAGAGAGAGGGAGGGTGAGGTTGGCAGGAGAGGCCCGGCTGGCCGGCAGGGCCTCCCAGAGGCTGGAGAAGCGGGAGGAAGGGGAGTTGTAAAAATGAGCCATTTCACGCTTAATTACCATTTCCCATAAGGTACTTAGGGAGTGATGGTGTGCGCTGAACTTGGACAATTAACGTAATTAAACATTCATGGTGCCTGCGGCCGTTTCCTGCCTGGGGATATCTTTGGAAGCAGAAGCCAGTTCTTTCTTCTTGGAGGTGATTTCAAGAGCAGCTGGGGCGGGGGTGGGGCGCTTCCCATAGGGCTGGGCCTTAGGGGTGCCGCCCTGACACTGCAGGAGGGGCCAGACCCCTACCAAGAGCCCTTCCGTGGCAGCTGGGGACGGGGAAGGCCAGACGCGCTGACCTGGAGCTGACCTGGCCCCGCCTCTCCGTTGGGAGTGGGTGAGGGGTCTGGTGTCTGTGGCCCTGCCCGCAGTTTGGCGTCTCTGGCTGTCCCCTCCGTTGCCTCAGTTCTCCGCAGGTTGTAAGGACCCCCCTGCCGTCTCTGGGCCGCAGTTCTTGCATGTGCCTTGAACACTTGCTCTGCGGCTGCTGCCAGGATCGTCGTGCCTGCTTTTCAGATCGGGAAACGGAGGCTCAGAGAGAGAGTGGCTTGGCTGTGTTGCACAGCCGGGAGGCGACCTTGCTGGGATCAGACCCAGGGCACCCGCTGATGTGCTGACCGCTCTCAGGTGCGGGTGGGAAGCTCGGGGTCTCGCCAGTGACCAAGCGTATCCCAGGGTGGCCGTGCTCCACTGAGACTTCAGCCAGACTGCGAGAGTGCCGGCTTCCTCCTCGTGGACGGGGCAGCAGGCTTCCTGTTCCAGGGTTGTAGCCCTTGGATCAGGTGACAGAGGTGAAGGCACTGCCGGGGCCCGGAGCCCCACAGGTGCTCGCCCGGGTGCACTGGGACGGGACGGCAGGGCAGTGCACGGCAGCGGGCTTGGTCGGTTGACTCGGCTGGTCCCAAGGGCAGGGACAGCAGACCCAGATGTGTCCGGGGGGGTCTGGCTGGAGACTCCTCCAGGTCTCAGCCCACCCACCCTCGCTGCCCCAAGGAGAGAGGCGTCGGGTAGACAAGGCGGTGGCTGCACCGGGCTGTGCAGGTCTGTGGCGGGGACTCCTCCTTTCACACCGTTGCACCCAGGCTGTGGCACGTGAAGGGAGAAGGAGCCGGGGCCCTGGGGAGCCTCGGGCTGTGGTGAATCTGCCCCTGCCCCTCCAGCTGGAGCAGACAGGATCCTGGTGCAGTGAGCGGCGTCGACGGCCCCTTTCTCTGCGCTCCTGGCACGCCCGTTTGGAGCCGCCCCAGCTAAGACGCAGTTCTTCATCCTAGTCCTCCCAGGAGGCCACCCCACACCCGGGCCTCCCCAGCCCTCCGTCCTGTCCACCCTCTGTCTGTGCCCCAGACCCCCCGCCTGAGTGCCCCGTGGGCATCTGTCCTCTGGTCCCCGCAGGAGCCTCAGGCCCAACATGCCCCAAACAGCCTCGTCTTCCTCCCTCAGGGCTCCTCCCGGGGTCCTCCTTGCAGGAAGGGCTTCCCGGGAACCAGCTGCCCAGGTCGGAAACCCGGATCCCTCCCTCAGCCCCGTCCCTGCCACCCCCGCCCCCGCTTGGGGTGCGGACTCCACCTCGCACCCTTCCCGTGCTCCGTCACAGCCCCCGCGCCCGTCCTCCCCATCCCACCTCCCCGCCGAGGCCGGGGCTGCTCTGAGTCCTCCGGTCTCCCACCTGTCCTCAGGACGAGGCCCTGCTCCTTTGCACGGCGTCCCCAACCCACGGCCTCCGCCCATGGCCTCCTCCCTGCTCCTCCGGCGCCCCGTGGCCCTCCCTCCGCGCACTGGCTTTCCTCACTCGTCACGCCGGGTCACCCGCTCCATTTTGGGTCTTGCAGGGCCCATGGTCAGGGGCTCCTTTCCCGCTCTGCCTGCCTCTCGGCCCTCCCCGCGGTGGGGGGCGTTAAGGTTCCCTACCCGTGGCTGGGCCCCACAGCCCTGGGGGGCGGCCAGGAGCCGGCTGGGCCCACTCACTCTGGGGTCCCAGCCCCGTTGGCCACCCCGGCCGAGGAGTGCCTCGACTGAGCCACGCTGTCCAACAGGCGCCCTGTCCCCCACCCCCAGCAGGCCCCTCCCTCTGGGGCCCCAGAGCCCGCCGGAGCCGGCCTTGCCAGCGCCCAGGTAGGCCGGGCCATCTCCGCCTGCGCTCTTCACAGTCGGGCTCCACTGTGGCGGCTCCCCCGGCTGCCGTGGCCACTGAGGTCGCGGCTTTTCCTGCATGTGTGTGGCTTGCTTTTTGGCTGGACCAGCGGATTGCAGCCACATGCAAGGGTCAGCCCCAGGTGCTGTCCCTGCCCCCTCCGCACCGCCAGCCAGGGTCTCAGCTCCCTTCTCCAGAGGCGGCCGCTGCTGGCCTTTCTTCTGCGTCCCCTCAGGATGTTCTAGGCACCCCAGCACGTATCTGTGTGGGATAAGTGCTAGGACTGGGACTCCGGCCCAACGGATTTCGTGTTGTGCGTGTGCATGTGTTTACATTTGTGCTATGTTTCCGCGACTGCTACCGTACTCCACACAGTAGGTACCGCGCCGTGTCCTACGCTGCGTCTGCTGCCATCAGGTCGTGTGTCTTGGAGATTTCCTGTAGCAGGACTTACAGAGCTGCCCATGCTTTCTGCATAGTATTCCATTATGTGGATAACTTATTTAACCAGACCTTGATTGATGGGGATTTTGCTTTTTTCAATACTTGCTATTTGCAATAATGTTGTATTGGATATCTACACACTTAATTCTTTGCCCAATCGTGTGAAGATATTTGTAGGATTAAGTTCTACAGCTGGAAGCGCTGGTTCACAGGATTCGTGCATTTTAAATTTTGGTAGAGACAACCACATTGACTTCCTAGGAGGGTTTGCTGGATACATTCCTCTCAACATGTGCCCCTGATCCACTATTTTCATTTTGGCAATCTCATGTAGGTATTTCTTTTATTAAGAGTGACACACTGAACATCTTTTCATACACTTAAAGGCTGCTCGATTTTCTTTCCTGAGAATTGTCCATTCATACCCTTTGTCCATTTCCCTTTTGGATTGCTGGACTGTTTCACATTGATTTGTAGGAACACTTTACATATTAAGGACATTAGTCTTTTGTCTGAAGTGCACATGATGTTGGATGAGCCCTTGGCAGTCAAAGGGTTCACCGTGGAGTGTGTGTGTGTGTGCGCACGCGCGCCTGCGTAATATGTGGGGCGGTGACCGGCAAGCTGGCTGCCTGTCACGGCTGGTAAGCCCAGAGTGCTCTGGTTGGGTGAGGCTGCCCAGGGCCTGGCAGAGAGTCATTGCTGAAATACTTGACAATGGAATGAACAACGAACAAATGAATGAAAATGTCGGCTTCGGGGGCCAGAGAAGGAGACGCTGACGCAGCCCGGTGAAGGGCTTGGGACCGGGCAGGCGGGAACCGTCCCAAATGGGAGGAAAGTCAGGGTTTGCCAGGTGGGATGCAGAAGGTGGCAATGGGTCAGGCGCTCTGGGAAGGGTACTACTGCCCTGGGGGACCACATGCCAGCCTCAGAGGTGGGCAGGGGCACGAGGGGCCTTGCTGCCTGATTGGCACCCTCTCTGTGCCTCGGTGGGAGTCAGTGCACAATTGCATGGCCGTGGTGGTGGCCTTGGCACCTCTGCAGTGGGGGGGGAGTGCGTGGGCCCCTGGAGGGCCACTCGCTCAGTCCACGTCAGTGAGTTGGCTGCTGCCCGGCAGGGTCACATGAGCTTTCAGACAAGAAAAGGAAGTCCCAACCCTTTTAGGGTAGAATCAGGATCATTTTGCAGCTGCTGGGCCTGTCCTCTGGAGCCCTGGGGGTCTCGGGGTAGCGGACCTGGCGAGCTGGGCCTGGACCATCCCTGTGCAGGAAGGGGGCCCCTCCCTGCCCTCCACTCCTAGGGTGGCCCTGGGCCCTGGGCCTGGAGTGTGTCCCCATCCTGCCCCCAGTTAGTCAGGAAAGGCCCCTGTGAGGCTCTCGGGGATTAAATTCACAGGACTCAGCACTTGCTCTGAGTTCTCATTTCCTCCCTGCTCTAAATGGGGCTGATCAAATTAAGCCCCGTCAACATCGTGGTCGGACAGCAGGCTGGGTGCCGTGTGGGGAGCACAGTGAGCCCGGGCTTTGGGGCATAGGGGAGCCCTTCCCTCCTCCCCGACTGCAGTTGGGGCATTTCCAGGGCAGGAAGCCTCGAGGGGGCTGGGGTCCACCTGGGCCAGTAAGTGCCCCACTCCCAGCCCCAGGCTTCTGGACACCCAGTGCACACAGCAAGCGACAGGATGAGCCCCAGCCCCTGCGGGGGGTGCGGTGTGGCCAGGCTCAGAGCAGTGGCCACACTGGGGGCCTGTCAGTGCCACCCGCCACCCACACCTCGGGATCTAACCGTGGGAGGGGTGGGTGTGACAGGAGGTGCTTGCAGCCCAGTGGGTGAGTCCCCTGCCCGTGGAGGACACGGAGAGTCCAGAAAGAAAAGAAGGCCAGGCCTGGGCCTTGCCCCCAAGTGGCTGGAGCCGAGGAAGTGGGCACGGGCTCGGGAGGGGCAGAGGGCGGGGCAGCCCCCGGGTCTGAGCCGGGCGGGACGAGCGGGGCTCTCCTCTGGGCAGACCCAGGGAGCCTGGCTGCTGCCCACCTGCTAGGGTTCCCCTTTCTCCCCTGGAGGCACAGGGGCATGGGAGGGTCCCGAAGGTCCCCTGGACCGCCAGCCAAGAGGCCCCAGTGCCCAGGGCTGCCCCACGGCCCTCCCACCCCGAACATGGGAGAGGGCTGGGAGCAGTCCTGGTCACTGCTCTTTGGGCATGCCCCGGACAGAGACGGGCGTGAGGACGAGCGGGCCTGTCGACACCCTGCCCCTCCAGGCTCTTACCAACATGGTCCGGGTGACTGGCAGCCCGAGAGCTGCACAAGGCACCCAGTGGCCAGTGTCCCTGAGAAGGGACCTTCGGCATCTCACCGATCCGGTCCAGCACACACTCCATGTAAAGCATGCCAAGTTCCAGTTGATAAGAAGACACCAGTGAGACAAGCACGAGGCCACGTGTGTGGTTAGCAGCCCTGGCCGCTTTATGCCGTCCCAGGGACACTTTGCTGTGTCTCCCAGTCCTGTCGAAGCCCCAAACCTCAGGCTGTCAGTTGTTTTCACTGTGGCTGAAAGTGGGGCGGGTCCTTGTGCCCCAGGGTTGTGGTGGGTGTGACTCTGCAACGAGGTCCCCTGCCGGGCTAGGGGCCCTGGTCCCTTCAGCTCCCTCCTGCCTGCTGGGCCCAAATGCAGCTGCCTCTGAGGGGTCGGCTAGAGGCTCGGGGTGCAGTGGCCCAGCCAGATGCTGGAGCCAGGCAGGCGTTCATTGCCTGCCGTCCCTGGGTGTTCCCTCCTCTGCATAAGAGGGGTGCCATGCCCACCCTGCCAGCTGCCGTGAAAAATAACTGGGAGGATGTTTGTCAAGTGCCCAGTTGGGGTATGCCGAGGCGTCTGGAGAATCCTTCCTCATAGGAAGGCGGCTTGGGTGGCACAGTGTGGAGAAGCGTGTGCCGGCCCCGCACCTGCGTGCCTGACTCCAGGCCAGGGG
Organism: Indri indri; assembly: GCA_004363605.1. NCBI lineage: Eukaryota > Metazoa > Chordata > Mammalia > Primates > Indriidae > Indri > Indri indri. Next base: position 28,967 of record RJWJ010007209.1, on the reverse strand, counting down.
GGCAGCAGGAGAGGAACCAGGGGACAGTCCTGGCTGGGGGAGGGAGCCAGGGCAGGCAGCTGGGAGTCCTGCATCCAGCTCGCGGCCTGGCAGGAGAGGGCTCACGCGGGGCCCGGCAGCGTCAGCCTCAGACCTCATGCATCTGCTGGCACCTCCCAGAGGACCAGGACCGCCCCCCTGCAGCGCTCGCACCCACCTTGCCTGACACGGGGCTCACATCTGGGAAGATGAAGGGCCCAATGAGGGAGGCTGAGGTTGGCAGGTAGAGAGAAATGCCTTGGCGCTCGGGTTTGCAGAGTGTGGAGACCGATGAGGCGCCGATGCTGCTGGCAGCAGGTGCTAGGGCAATGCCAGGGGACGGGCACAGCGAGCAGGTGGGCAGTGCAGCCGAGGCGCGGGTGCAGGCGGGGAGGCGTTCGGTCCTGGGCATTCCGAGTGTGGGGGCCGGGGGGCTGCCAGATGTCCAAATCGGGGACTCTGGAGCGTGTACCAGCATGGTGACAGGGATTCCCCGCCGTGACGTGCTCCGGCAGGCCGTGCATGGGCAGAATCCTCTGGGCCCTCGACATTGCCCGCCAGCTCACCACTTGCCTTGGCAGCCTCCCGCCTCCCCCACGTTCTCCACAGAATCCCTGGGAAGCCTCCCTTCTGCTGGGACCTGTGGGTGTCTGTGTTTTGTTCTGAAGTTCACAGTAAATATTTTCATTGAAAGATCCGCCAGTCTCTCCATTGGCTCCCACCATCTGGCCGCTCCATGCCGGGCAGCGCGGTGAGATTTCTGAGCCAGTTTCCCTTCCCCAGGCCGCTGCCCGTCAAGGAGGAAGCTCTTGGGCCTAGTGGCCGCAGCTGGTCCAGGCACCCTCCTGGGCTTGAGCAGGTGCTGGGCGGGGTGGGGCGCAGCTGGCCCTGCTCCTGCCCCAGCTTCTGGAGGCCTCTGGGCCCGGCTGCCAACGGAGCCCTTGTGGATCTTTGGGGCAGGGCGGGGGCAGGTGAGGAGGGGCCGAGGCAATTCCTGGGGGCAGGGGAGTCAGGAGTGTTCTGGAACCTCCGTGTGAGGGCTACAAGCCAGCAGGCGCCAAGCCCTGCAGCAGGAAGCCTCGAGGGGCTCCCAGAGCTCCTGGTTGTCGGCGGCCCTGCTGGCTTGGGCCCAGCCCTGGTGGCCTCACACCTCTGCAGCACCATTTCCCACGGACGGGCGTCTGGGGGATGAGCCGGAGTCTGGTCCCTTTGCTGCCACAGACCTTAAATACCCGTCAGGCCTGCTGCTCACTCCTCGCTGGGGTCCCTCCAGAAGGTAGGAGGTGCTGCAAGCACAGGGCAAACAGTGGCACCAGTGTCTGATGCCATGACAGCCTGAGGCCTTCTGGCTGCAAAACCAAGCCGTGGTGTCTGGCTCAGGCCAGCGCGTATGATTGTGTCTGTGTGTGGCGGGGGCCGGGGGAGGGTCATGTTAGGACTCTTGTGGTTGCAAGGGACAGAAAGCCAAATGAATTGACTCAAAGAGCTGGGAAGTCCAGGGGTGTATGGGCTTCAGCCACGGCTGGATGTGGGGTCCTAAATGGTGTCACTTGGTCCTGCTCTCTTCATCTCTCACCCTTGCGTCTCATGGGACAAGAGGCATCCGGCAGCCCCAGGGTAATATTTTGCCAGCTTAGCAACCCAGCGGAGAGAACCGTGAGCAAGCGTATCTTTCTGCCCACACCAACACACGGCGGCGGGTTTCATTGGCCTGGCTGGGCCACGAGGGCACTCCCGGAGCTGGGGGTGCAGTGGGGTTGGCTCCCCCTGGGCAGTAGGGGTGGGAGTAGGGGGTGGTTCACCAAGGGAAAAGCAAGGAGAATATGCCGGAAGGGGGCAGGTCACCGCGTTGCACGAGTCCAGGTGGCCTCATGAGGGCCGGTAGGCGGGCGCCGGGCAGGCCAGGGTGTCCTACGCCCACCGCCGAGGAGCATCCTCTGACCTCTGTCCTGGGAGGGCATGTCCTGAGGACCGCCCAGAGAGAGCAGCCAGAGGAAGTTTCTTTCCCCTTCTCCAGGGCTCCCTTTTCCTCCCTGAAGCACTGGGAGGTGGAGGAGGCCTGGGCTGGAGCGTCCGTCGGGGCGGCCCGTTGCGTGCTGGTTCAGGGGGCGCCCAGCTCCCGTCCGGGAGACTTGGTGCGGCTGTGACTGGGGGGTCCTGACCACCCCTCCTTGTCCCACCTCAGGCCATAAAAATGACATTGGATGCGCTGTGTCTGTTGGAGTTGCAGAAATTAATTCAGATTTGGTAAGAAAGTTATAAAAGGCTGGGATGCAATCATTGTAATGAGCTTCTGTTAATAAAGCTCACCAGTGGGGCTCCATGCCGACGGCCCCCGCGGGGCGAGCCCGCCTGCTCCCACACGGGCTTTCCGCTGCGTCCTGATTATGCTTCCACTAAACATGTTTCGTCTTAATGATCGTCTTTAGGGGAATGTGCAGCCGCAGAGCAATTGTCTAGGTAGCTAACAAATGGAGGGGATGACCTTCCTCCAGATGACCTCCCCGGAGTGGGGGTCCCACTGTGGTCCGAGAGGCAGCTGGCGGCCGGGGCTTCAGCCCTCCTGGGGCAGGCTGGCAGCCCCTACAGAGCCTGGCAGGGAGGTTGTGAGCAGGAGCTGGTGGGCGTCTGGCCTCACGCTAATCCCCTGAGCCTCCGTCTCCTTTCCTGGGCGATAGGGTGGTTCCTGCTCTGCAGGGCAGTTGTGAGGATTGCGTCTGGGGACTCCTCAGCACCGGGAAGGGAAAGCGATTTGTTCTCATCCGCACGGTTGACGGGTCGGGGCAGCAGCGTGGCACCTCTGTCTGCGTGCCCATCGCCGCACGCCCATCCCCAGCCAGCGAGTGTGCCTGTCTGCCCTCACGCTCAGCCAGCAGAGGCGGAGGAGTGGGAACAGCTCACGGGGCACGGGGCACGGGGCATGGGGCAGCCGAGGAGGGGCCTGGGAAAAAGCACTGGTTTTGGAACCCAAAGCCTGCCCAACAGCAAGATCATAAAAAAGCATTTAGGGCTGGGCGCGGTGGCTCACACCTGCAATCCTGCACTCTGGGAGGTGAAGCCTGAGGGTCGCTTGAACTCAGGAGTTTGAGACCAGCCTGGGCAAGAGTGGGACCTAGTCTCTACTAAAAATAGAAAAATTAGCTGGGCATGGTGGCTCACACCTGTAGTCCCAGCTACTCGGGAGGCTGAGGCAGGAGGATCGCTTGAGCCCAGGAGTTTGAGGTTGCTGTGAGCTAGGATGACGTCACGGCACTCTACCCAGGGTAACACAGTGAGACTCCGTCTCAAAAAAAAGAAAAAAGCCATTTAGGTATATTTTCTTCTAGTACTTCCGTGACTTCATTTTAATCATCCGTCTACTTGGAATTTGTTTTTGCTCAAGGCGTGAGGTCAGAATTTGATCTCTTCCTCCTAACCAGTTGTCCTCAGGACATTAAAACAAACAAAAGCCATTTACCTCCCTGACTGCTCTCTTTCCTCTCTTTCCCCCTGCGTAGAGCAACCGTTCTAAGGTGATCCAGGAGTTCTTGGTGAATCGTTTGTTGTCCCGGTTTGTGCCCTTGCGTGCCTGTGATTGTATTTGATCTGGTGAGCATTGCAGTGCCTGGTGTCTTTCTGTTGCAGTTAGGAGGTATACGCTGCTTCTCCTGTTGGTTTTAGCTACGCCTCTTGCAGATAATCTACAGCTGGGTTTTGTCCCACCTCCTGCTCCTGTCCCCTCCCTGCCCCCAGCCCGGTTTGGCTTCCTGGCCCCACCTCCCCGCCCCTCCCTCCAGCCCAGCTCTCAGCTCCCAAGAGGCCCCCTCCATGGGGCCTGAACTCCCATAGCACCTCTTCTACCCTGCACAGCTGTGGGGCAGGGGGGAAACCGAGGCACGTCTGACCCCACGGCCCCTGTCTTCCAGGGGCCACTATCCAAGGTGGGGAGGCAGTTAATGCACAAGCGCATTCACGGACAAGGTCAGAGCTGCACGCGGTGGCGTGTCACAGAAAGCAAGGGGACAGGCTCCCATCAGGGAGAAGTTGGGCGAGGGGCCGTTCAATTCAGGAGGAAGCGAGGAGCGTTCTCCCTGAGGGGCCGACGTTTCCGCCGACGGCCGAAGGATGAGCAGGGCGAGGGGACGGCCACTCCGTGGAGAGGGGACAGCGGAGCTTCTCGAGGTTTCAGCACCTGCCCCCGTCCCCCGTGCCGTGAGCGGCGATGGGAGAGGCGGGTGGGGACGGCAGGCCGCTCTGCCTTCCAGGAGCTGAGCGCGGCGTGGGGGGCAGCGGGTTCCCGTCCCTCTGAGCCTTTCGAGGGGCTCCCGTGGGGCCCGGCTGGGGGTAACTTTGGGCAGGAGCAACCGCGGCAGCAGAAGAGGCGGCCCAGGCCCCGGCTGCCCGCAGGAGCACAGGCAAGGACTCGCAGGCGGCGAGGGCCGGGGCGCCTGACCCTGCAGGGCTGCGCGGACCCGGGCCCAGGCATCCTCTGCAGACTGAGCGTGTGTTTCTGCCGGTTTTGCTCCCCCACACCCGCCCTCCGTGCTGGAAGGACGGAAGCCACCCTGCAGGCCGGGCCGGGTCCCCGCTCCTCCTCGCTAGTTGTGTGGCTTGGCCAAGTCACTTAGTCTTTCTGCTCCTTGTATCCTGCGGCTGAAACGGGGGTGACGGTGAGGGCGGCGAGGACCCTCCTCCTTGCCATGGGGCCGCAGGGCTGCTTGCGGGGGTGGGGCAGGTGCCGCTTTGCCGCTGCAAAGGGCTGTGCGCATGCCCCGTCCCTAGGACTCGGATGCCGTGGGCCGCTCCTAGGACACCGTCAGTGCAGCCCTCGGCCCACGGGCACCCCTTGCTCTCTGGCACCGTGGGTGAGTTGGCCCTGCAACCTGTCCTAATTCCTCAAGAGAAGCTGGATGTTCTAGATTTCTTAAAATGTGAAATCTCCCAATTTTCAAATACTGTCTACCAATTAGGGAGTTTTTAAAACACACTGTGGTCCTCACAAGCATCTCTGTGTTCTGGTTCTGTCTGGGGGCTGCCCGTGGTTGACCCCTAGATTGACAAGGGCAGAGGGTACCGTCTACGTCTTCCCCAGGGGAAGCGTTTTCCCGCAGGAATTACCATCTTTCTGCTTCCCAAGGTGGTTCTGAAGGAGAGCTGTCTCTGCTCACTGGAAAAGCAAAGAAATAAATGTGTAAAAATAGAGTGGCGATTCCTCAACCCCCGTCAGGTTTAAGTTGCTGGCGTTTCCTCTGGGAACGGCACGGACGGCCCTGAATCGTCTCTAGGCAGCCGGGCAGGCTGATCGGCTCCACGTGAGCACTGCCCGCGGGGCCGCCGGCCTGGCCCTGGCGCCGGAGCGTCCTGGGGCAGCCCCTGCTGTGTGCATGCGTGTGTACGTGTGTGTGCGTGCGTGTGCGTGTGAGTGCATTAGGGGACACAGGGGACCGTAGAGCTGAGGGGCCCCAGAAGGCACAGGCACCCGGCAGAGCCCAGCCCTGGCCCGCGTGCTCTCCTGTTCTGTCTGCGCCCTCCTCTGCCTCGCGCCTCACATCCCTCTTGGTCTTGTCTTGCCCCCAGCCAGGTTGCAGGCTCGTGCCTGAAACCTAACGGTCCGTTTGTCGTGTCTGAGGTAGGAAGCAGGGTGTGGGGAGAGAGCCCCTGGCTGAAATCGGCCACACGGGGGTTCCGTCAGTCTCCCCATCTGTAAAAGGGGCACAGCAATTTGCACTGGAGAGACTGCTGTCGGCACTGGGTAAGGAGGCGTACGCCAGGGCTGGGGGCGGCCAGGCTGCCTCACTTGTCCCTGAGCAGCCACGCTGCCTTCAGAGGCCTGGTTCCGCCCCCAGGGCCTGTCGTGGGTTCCCCAGGCATGGAGGGCGTGCCTGTCCCTGTCTGGAGGAGGCAGCAGATACGCGGCTTTGAGGCTAAGTGGGAAGAGTTGTTCTGGAAGACTCCGTAGAGAGGTGTGTTGCGGGGCATGGACAGCTGAGCCGAGCTCTCGGTCCCGCCCTCAGCTGCATGGGCCTCGGGCGTGGCCTCCACCCCGTAAGTTGTCGATGTCTGGATGACCTGTGGGCCTGGGTCCTTCCCAAGCCAGGAAGACCAGCCTAGGGAATGCCATGGAGAAGCAGGACCCTGGGGTGGGGGGCCTGGGCTAGACACGGAGCTCAGTGCAAGGGGTGGGAGCTTCCAGATACTTTGGCCTTGGGGCTTAGCAGGCTGTGGGCAGTGTGGTCTGGGGCCACCACTGATGCTGAAGGTGACCTTGAGGGGCCGGGCTGGGGAGGGCTGGGAACTGCAGCTCTGGCCTGCGGAGGGCTCCAGGCCCAGTGGGAACAGACACAGGAGACAGAATCTGCAGCCGTGCTGATGGCGGGGAGGACATCCTGAGGCCTGGGCCCTAGCGGAGGCCCCTCCGGCCCCACTCCCCAGCTTGGCTGCCCCGGGCGGCCAGTGCAGAGCCTGTGGGGGCCCGAGGTCAGTGCCTGCCCGCAGACTGTGACGAAGGGGTCACAGGAGGGGCTGATCTTGGTCCCTGCACAGCTCAGAGCAGGGCGGGTGCAGTTCGCCTGCGGAGGGCAAACAGGTCCTGGCCGGGATGGGAGGGCGTGGACCTGGCCAGGATGACGGGCCATGCTTCAGGGGAGGGCTGAGCAGAACGTTCTGGGAGGCTGGCTGTGGCCTGAGGAGACCCACAGAGCCCGGGATGGGCCTCGGTTTCCCCAGTTATAAGGGGGCGGTGACACCCGGGACACTCGTCCTTTGGCCCTCGGAAAGCCCTTTGGGAGCACACAAGGGTGCAAATGGATGTGACCCCCGCCCACTCGGGCTGCGCAGGCCGCTCTTCCCGGCCTCTGTGGCTGGGTGCCAGCCCTGGGCTCCGCAAGGCCCCACCATGCTGGGCTGAGTCTCTCACGGTCTCAGCAGGCCTGTCCCACTGTGCGGAGGGCACCATGGCCTCTGCTGTGGCTGGAGGTGCCACCAGGGGCTGGGGAGAGAGCGGGCCTCGAAGCCACGGAGGTATTGGTTTGAGCACTGCTGAGTCTGAGACTACTTGGCAAGTCACTGCTGCCGCTGTTTAGACCTTGGTTTGCTGTTCTGTAAAATGGGGGCAACGATGCCCTCTGTTCAGGGTGCTGGGAGTCGTAAACGGGGTGATGGCTGAGCTGGCGCCTGGTCGGTGCTGAGTTGCATCTGAGTGGGGTTTTGTGCCACTGTGATGTCCCTGGGAGCCCGGGCTGCTGCTGAAGACAGTGTCCTCTCCTTCTAGGGGACTCCCCTGCCAGCCTGGACAGCCTCAGCCGAGCCCTGGGCGTCCTGCAGGAGCGCGTCAACAGCTCGCGGCGGCGGGCGCGCAGGCACGCTGCCGACGACGACTACAACATCGAGGTCCTGCTGGGCGTGGATGACTCCGTGGTCCAGTTCCACGGGAAGGAGCACGTGCAGAAGTACCTGCTCACGCTCATGAACATCGTAAGTGGGGGGCGGGGCCGGGGGAGGGGCCCTGGGCCGTCCGGGAGGCCCTACCGATTCGCTCGTCAGCTGTAACCGTGTCGCAGGGGCTCTCTGGGTCCGCAGGCGAGGAGAGTCGACCGTCCCACTGACCTCGCTGAACCTCAGGTTTTCTCTTCTGCAAACTGGGGCTAATTCTGGCTTGGCAAGGCTGTTACACCCCGAGACGGTTTTTCACAAACTCCAGTCATTTGCGTACCAGCGTTCTTTTGATGTTTGACATTTTCAAAAGTTAAATTTATTTAAAAAGGAAACCTCACTTCATGTAAAAAGTTACCTGAAAGTAAAACACAAAATGACGTCATTCAACCCCTGCCTTCTGCTGGCTCCGAACCACAGCCCACTTCCTGCTAAAAAGGGAGATCGGCGTGGGTCGGAGTGGGAAGGACAGACGGACGCGAATCCAGGGCTTCGCGTTGGAACCGAGGAGGGGATCCCCTTTGTCCCCGCAAGTCTGCGTGTCCCCTCGGTCTTCCTGGGCATTGCCCCTTGTCTAGTTGCTGCTAGGAAATTAAAGGGTCGCCCCCCCGCATTCCAGAGCCCCCACCGCGGGCGGGAGGTACGGGGATGCTGAGCAGTGCCTGGGTCGGGGCGCACGCCAGCGCCTGCCCTGCTCGGCGTGGAGGCCTGTGCCCTCTCTCTGCCGTGCGCAGGTCAGTGCTCCCGTGAGGATGTGGGCCATCCGCCCTTCAAGATGCAGGCTCCCCGGGGAGCAGGGCTGGCCCAGCATAGCTCTGCGGGGAGAAGCGGGGCTGGGAGGGAGGTCCAGGGCGTGGTCGGGAAGGCAGATGTGGTGGGTGGGGGCTAGTGGAGGCAGCCAGGGCTGGGGGGGCTGGAGGTGGAGCGGGAGCCGGGCAAGTGGGAAGTTCTGAGCCACAGGGCCGCACATCGAAGCTTATCGATGAACGAGGTCCTGCAGGGGTCTGGCCGGAGGTGGCAGTGAGGGGTACAGAGGTCTGCTCATGGCCTGTGGCCCAGCTCTGCTTTCTGGGCCAAGCGGTGAGCCCCTGGGAACGAAGCGAAAAGACACATCAGGCCAAGAGGGAGGCTGCGAGCGAGCTGACCGCTGGGCAGAGAGAGTCCGGCCTGCGACGTGGCCTTCCCTCGCCCTGCTGTGGATAAGGCAGCGAGCCCTCCGGAGCGCAGCCTGCACATCTGCGAAGCGGGCCGAAGGCCACTGCACGTGCAGAATGCGTTTTATGTTGGAGAGTAGCATCACACCCGTTCTCATCTTATTTTTGAAATGTACCTTTAATGAAATAATAACGGTAAAGCCATAACGGATACATTTACTGAGCCCCTAATGTGTGTCTATGTGCCAGGTCCATGCGAGGCACTTGCCATGCTAAATTATCCTTGGAAATCGTCACACTGAGTCTGAGATGGTGGATCTTGTCTGCCTTCAGAATGCGTCCTCTATCGCGTCCCGGCCCTTTGGCTGGGATCAAGGGCAGAGTATGTCTTCCCCGAGCATTATCTTGCCTTCCAGCCCAGTGCGAAAAAGAACTGGGCTTGGAATTAGTCCCAGGTCCACTCCTGGCCTCACCTTTTCCAGGTGTGTCATTGGGAACATGGCTTCTGTCCTCTGAGCCTTGGTTTTCTCATCTTTAAAATGGGTCAATAGGCCGGGCGCTGTGGCTCACGCCTGTAATCCGAGCACTCTGGGAGGCCGAGGTGGGCGGATTGTCCTGAGCTCAGGAGTTCGAGACCAACCTGAGCAAGAGCGAGACCCCCGTCTCTACCAAAAATAGTAAGAAATTAATTGGACAGCTAAAAAACTATATATAGAAAAAATTAGCCGGGCATGGTGGCGCATGCCTGTAGTCCCAGCTACTCGGGAGGCTGAGACAGTAGGATTGCTCGAGCCCAGGAGTTTGAGGTTGCTGTGAGCTAAGCTGATGCCACGGCACTCGCCCCAGGCAAGAGAGTGAGACTCTGTCTCAAAAAAAAAAAAAAAAGGGGTCAATAATTTCCATCTTGGGGATTGTTGTAAGGATTAAATGAGATTATGTAGGTGAAGTTGCTTTTCAGTCTGTAAATATAGTGAATATGTTTTCAGTCTGAAATAAAATATGGTTCTGTTATCTTGACAGTGACAATATTTAATTTAGTGACAGCATATAGGAATCATTTTTGAGAAGTCCACCAAAAACTCTGAGTGCAGTTGGGTTATCCATGGAGAGTTCTTCAGGAGGCCTTTTCCCTGGTGTGGTATGGAGGGTCTCTCTGTCACAGAGAGCTGGTTGGAGGAAGTCTAGAATTTTCTCTTGGTTCATTCTTTCAAACGCTTGTGATCCAACTGTACCCCCATTTTGGATAACGGGATGGTTATTCTAGAAAAGCATAAGAAATATGAAAATTCTTAAATGAAAATTAATTTTATCATAACAGAAAAAGGGTTTTAGGAGATGAAGCTGAGGAATTGAGAAAGAGTATCGGGGCCATTTCTCTTTTCCCTGTCTCGCAGACATGCGTTTATCTATCCGGCAAACAACTGTTGAACGTGTGCTTGTCGCAGGCACAGCCATCGGTCTGGCAGAGGCAGAGGGCCGTGGTGGAGGGTCCTGGGGCTCTGGGAGACTGGCGGGGCGGCTGGGGTGTCTCTGCTTCTGATCTGAGTGCCACCTGGCACCGCAGGAGTGCAGTATGGACGGGGAAGATTAGGCGCAGCCGTGCTTGGAGCGTGGCGTTGCCCAGACAGGTGATATCCTGTGTCCTCTTTGAGAGCGTGTGCACACCCGGAGGAGAGTCCCGGGGACCGATCTAAGGCACGTGGGACCCTTTGGTGGTCTTGGGGAGGAGGGATATCAAGCAAGAGGGAGTGTTCGAGAAAGGACGACCTTCTAGAACATTGCCGTCCGACCGCGGAAATGCTCTCACTGCCCTGCCCAGTGCGGTAGTCACCAGCCACCCTGGCTCTTGGGCACTTGAAGTACAGCTGGTGCAATTGAAGACCTGAAGTTTCAATTTAATTTGTTGTTTTTTCTAATACAATTTCTTATTTTAATTAAAAAATTTTAGTTGTAAAATGTGCAGAGCATAAAAGTTACTGTCTTCACCGTTTTTAAGTGTACAGTCGAGTGACATCAGTGCAGTAATGTCCTGGTGCAGCCTTCGCCACCCTCGATCCACAGGGCGCTTCTCATCCTGTGGACGCTGACTCCCATTCCCCGCCCCGCCCCCGGCGGCCACCATTGTGCTGTCGGTCGCTACGTTGACCACTCTGGGTACCTCGTGTGAGTGGGACCAGGTGGTGTCTGTCCTTTCGTGTCTGGGTCATCGCACTTAGCGTGATGTCCTCATCCGTGTTGGAGCATGTGCAGAATTTCCTCCCTTTTTAAGGCTGGCTGGTATCCCACTGTGTGGACAGACCGCATTTCGCCTGTCTGGTCGTCCACCAGCAGGCGCGAGCGGCTTCCGCCTCCTGGCCGTTGTAAGCGGTGCCGCCGTGAGCGCGGCGTGTGAGGACCCTGCTCCCGTGCCACACCTGCAGTGGGGCTGCAGGATCCTGCGGCGATTCCGTTTTTAGTTCTTTGAGGAACTCCACACATTTCCCGCAGCAGCTGAGCTTTGCATTCTCACCGATTTCTCCATATCCTCATAACGCTTGTAATTTTTTTTTGATAGAAGCCATCCTAACAGGTACTTTATTTTAATTGATTTGCGCTTAGATATAAATCGCAGTGTGGCCACTGTGTTGGATGGTGCAGTTGGATCCGTGCACAGTGGCACTGTCTGCTGCGCCCTGTCTCTGAACGTGGCCACTATGGTGGCATGGGCAGGCCCTGGGGCGGGCACCTTGATCCATGGCCCCAGGTGGCCCCCAAAGGCCTGGCCAGTAGCTTGTTACGTTCCTCTTGTAAGTTCACAGCTGGTCATGGGGCCTCGGGACTAGAGCGTAGCAGCAGCACGGAGGACAGAGGCGGTGGCCGCCGGCCAGGACTGGGCGCCCAGCGAGCGTCCGGTCGGCCGCGGAGCAGGTGGGGCTGGGCTGACAGCACGTCCGGTGCCGAGGGCTCGGGCCGGCCCTGGGCGGCAAGCTGCCCGTTGAACTGGGCATGAAGAGTGGTGGGCACAGCCCGTCCCCTGAGGAAGGCCATCGAGCCCTGGGAGGAGAGTCCGGTGGGGCTCCCAGGGGCGGGGACCCAGGAATGCAGACGTGGCGGAGGCCAGGCGCGGTGGCTGCGCGTAGGCAGGGCTTCGCCCCGCAGCTCCCTGCTTCGTTCGCCTCATCGGCCGGGGTGATTTCTGCCTGCAGGACTGCCCTGCGGTCTCTTCTCAGGCAGCGCCTGGGCTGGTTTATGGGCCCTGGTGTGCCACAGACGGTTCGGGGTCACCACATACCCAGGTGTCCCCTCCACTTCCCAGTCTCCCTTGCAGCCAGTTTGTGGCTGTGGTTAGTTCTGTCTGGTGGCCTGGGTGGAGGGAAGTGATCCGAGTCGCCTCTTGGCCGAAGCAGTTAAATGTGTCCACTCCCTCCGTCCCTCCCTGCCGCAGTAGCTTTGGAAGCCACATGTCCTAGTAAGGGCACCGCAACACAGCATAGGGCCACCCGACCGGCGCTGGGCTGTGATGGGACGCACAGTCAGCCTTCACTGCGGGAGCTCGGGGAGGGCGTGCGTCGTTCCTTGCTGCAGCCCAGCCCCTCTGGCTCTGTCCAACACACCTGGCCCCGTCCGCATGGACAGCACGTGTTTACTGGCGTCTACTGAATGTCAGGCAGGCGCTGCCACAGTGGGCAGGACAGGACACAGCCCCCGCTACCAGGGCTTGTGCTCTGGTGAGGGGACACAGACAGTGTTCAAATGAAAAACAAATGGGATCATTTCAGATCATGATAAATGCAATGAAAGAAATAAAGCAGCTATGAGATGGAGAAGGAAGGTGGTTAGGGAAGGACGTCAGGTGCACAGGAGAAGCACTGGAGCTGAGACCTGGTGATGATGGGAAGGCTGCGGGAAGAGATGGGGTAGAGTGTTCCAGGCCCAGGGAATGGGCAGTGCAAAGGCCCTGAGGCAGGAATGGGGTTGGCACATGGGAAGAAATGAGAAAAGGCTGATGTGCTGAGCAAAGCCAGTCCCTGTGGGCTTCCAGATGTGGAGAGGGAACTGGACGTGGCTCTAAGGGCAATGGGAAACTGCCAGAGACACTTCATTCCCCCCTTTCACAGGAAAATGGAAATTAATCGATCTGCACATCTCTTCTGCTCAGACCCGCGGGAGGGGAGAAGGGCTGGAAATGTTGGCTGAGCACTTCGTGAGAGCCGCAGCACACAAAGGGCCTCTCCCCCTGTGCAGACCCAGCACCCCACCAACCCATCCCGCACCCTCCGTGGGGTCTGGTTTCCTTCTTTCCCTCCTTAAATCTAGAAAAGCGACATTTTTTTGTTTATTGAAGTATTCTATATTTAATACAGACAATATATTATTTACAGCGGAAAATTTCAGTAGGTACGTGAACGCTTTCTCCCAGCAGTTGTCTCCTACCTGGTTTTGGTGATTGCGTAACGTCGCGCTGTGTGACTATACAGCAGGCCATTCATGTAACTTGCTGTTTACGAGACACATCTGTACAACAAAAGTTATTTCCTGTTAGAAGTCAGAGAAGCCGCTGGCTGTATTGTATCCTTGTGGCTGAATTTATCGGACATCCTTAATTATTCCCGTGAACTGAGTTTCTGAAGGCGGAGGCCCTGGTCAACAGATACGCACATTTCAAAGTTTTCTGTGCTAGAATGTTCTCTGTTACGGTTTCCTCTGTTCATGCTCCACTGGGCAAACGTCAGTCTCCACACCGCCTCACAACACCGAGTCCTTTTAGCTGTGGTAATTTAATAGTTTTTGTTGTAAGTTATATTCACTTCATGGTAATGAGGTTGCATGTTAAGAATATATATGTATATTTTAAAACAGATGATTTTATTTTTTGTGATTGGCCTATTCATGCCCCTTATTCTACTGGAATTTTAGTTTCTTCCTTTTTAATCTGAAGAGTCTTCACCTTCAAATAGGTTAACTTGTCTGTCTGTCGTATATGTGAGAAATTTCTGCCCCAGTTTTGTTGTTTGACTTTTGTTCTGCTTGTGACGGTTTTTGGCAGCTCGCACTTTTGTGTGTGGTCAGATCCTGCAGTCTCCCGTCCCGCTTTCTCCCCGGGTGACGTGTGTGACGCTCCCTGCCCTCCCCAGAAGTCAGTCTGCAGTTCTGCTCTGCACCGGGCAGCGTCCCCCGCTCCAGCCCCCGCCCGGGCTCAGCGCGGCGGCGCCCAGTGTCTCCCAGAGTGCCGGCCAGGGCGGAGGGAGAACTCGAGGGGCCAGATTGCTTCTGTGAGACCCACCGTTATTTCTGGCTGCAGCTGGCTGTTGAGAACCGTGGGGACGTCGCCAGAGGGGAAGGCTGGCCTGCAGGCGGGGCCCGTGCAAAATGCAGGTGGGGATCTCTTGTTCAGAAAGCAGGAAGAAGTGCAGAGAAGCCTTTTCTTTCCTTCCTCAGTCTCCCTCTCTCCACTTGTCAAGGCTTTTTTTTTTTTTTTTCCAAGACAGAGTCTCACTCTGTTGCCCGGGCTAGAGTGCCGTGGCATCATCACAGCTCACTGCAACCTCAAACTCCTGGGCTCAAGTGATCTTCCTGTCTCAGCCTCCCGAGTAGCTGGGACCACCATGCCAGCTAATTTTTTCTACATATTTTCAGTTTTCCGGCTAATTTCTTTCTATTTTTAGTAGAGGGGGGGTCTCGCTCTTGCTCAGGCTGGTCTCGAACTCCTGAGCTCAAACGATCCTCCTGGCTCAGCCTCCCAGAGTGCTAGGATTACAGGCGTGAGCCACCGCACCTGGCCATCAAGGCTTTTTATTTGCTCTTTAATGTCATTCTAAGTAAAGAGAAATTGGAATTTTAGATGATTAGCATGAATTTTACTATTCACCTTTAAATTGTGCAACGTCTGTTTTAAATGCAAATATTAGAACATTTACCTTGTGTGCAGAATCACCAAAATTGAGCGAATTGTATTATTTCATGGCTCATCCCCAGGGGTGCCTCAGGCTGGCCAGAAGTTCAAGACAGGCATGGGCTGCACTCAGGGAGGTTGGGAGGAGGAAGAGAGGACCCCCGCGTGGAGCAGGCTGAGGGACCGCTCCCTCAGTGCGGGGTTCTCGCTGTACCAGATCTTTACAGATGCCCCAGGGTCCCCCAGCAATGAGGAGCACACCCACCGGGGTCTGACAGCTGCCGGTTCCCCCTTCCTGCCAGCCACCGCTGGGAGTACACACTGTCCTGGCCACGGGGCTCAGGGGACGTCGAGCCAGGCACGTCCCCTTCCCGCTTGTCCCCTGCTCCAGCCCAGGGCAGATGGCCAGGGCTCACTCTGTCTCTGTGCCACGTCACTCGGTCAAATGAGGGTGCAGAACAGGCTTGGCGCTGCTGAGAAGTGGCCCACCCACTGCCAGCCCTGGGTGGGATGGCCACCGCCGCTCCCTGCCCTGAGATACCATGGGGCATGCGTGCCTGCCCCACCCCTCCTGGCACCTGCCAGGGGCAGTGGAGAACCTGTCCTGGGGAGGTGGGACTGTGCTCCGTTGTCCCATGGGACCTCATTGGCAACACACACGCACAGGTGGAATGATGGAGAACTTCCAGACGGCAGCTGCAGTGCGTTAAGCCCCGAGCCCGGGGCCCTCATGTGCGTGGCACCTGGTCACTCGCCCAAGCAGCCGGGGGCAGATCCAGGAACCTGAGCCCTGCGCTCACAGCCCGCAGCCCAACAGACCACCCCGTTCCCTGGATGTGCCCTGTGCCATGGCTGTCCGTGGCCACACGCCTCCGAGGCTCAGCCCGAAGCTGCCTCCGTCCTCGGCTTTCTGCCCGGGCGAAGCAGGCTGTGTCTGGGAGGGCGCTGGGCGTGCTCCGCGCATGGGGCAGGCTGTGGGGTGGCGGCCTTGTCCTCGAGGCCCTCTGCACTGAGCTTTTGCTCTCGTACAGCCGAGGCAGCCCTCGAGGTTGCCGGCAAACCTGGGATGGGCCCAGTCTCCTCGGGTCGGCGGCCTGTAGCGTGGCCAGAGAGGCTGGGACCCCTCAGGGATGCCCGCCTGAGAGCCCCCCCCCTCCCCCTCCCCCCATCCGAAGGCAGAGGGGTCTCCCTCCCCAGCAGCGTGAGGGCTGTAAGGACGGGGGTGCGAGCAGACGTGTGGCCGCCCAGCCTCGCTGGCCCCGGCCGTGCCCGCACGGGCAGTCCACCGTGGGTCTGCCTCCGCCTGCCTTCTGCTCTGCCCCCCGCAGTGCCCCGGCCGCTCCTCTGTCCCACCCTCTCGTGGCACTGGGGAGCTGCCGTCCTGTTTGACCCTTCCTGCTCGGAACTGTGCTCCCTGCCGTGGCGAGGGCCCCCAGGTGGGACGCGCTGGCGTTGCTGGACGTGCCTGCCGCTGCCCTCGGGACTCAGCTGTTCGTCACATTCTCTCACGCTCGTTCTGTCAGCCCTGCGCTGGTCTCTGTCGCAAACTATGTGCCGTGGCAGTGCGTGTGCCTGCTGGCCACGCTGCCACGCTAGGACCCAGGCCAGCCGTTAAGCAGGCACAGACGGTGGCTCTCCTCCAGGCTCAGGTACCTGGGAGGCAGGATGAATGTCTTAGGGAAGACTGGCACTGTTGTTAAACTAACATGTTTACGTACACATTTTTAAAAGTAAAATCCACCTGTGCCAGGACTTCAAGAAAATTGTGGCTTATAGCGTTTAACTAAAGCACTAATTTCAATTCTGCTCCTCCCCGAGAAGCCTAAAGCCTCAGTGCGTTGCTTGGATTTCAGGCTCTACGAAGACCTAGAGCCACCTGTGTAAGCCCGGGTGGGTTGTACCCCTTGTAGACGGGGCAGACTGCCGGGCTGGGTGCTGTGCAGCTCCTGGCGAGGCCACATTTGGGCCGTCGCCACTGGGAACACATGCTCTCGGGCTTGCCATTAGCCACCGAGACCACGACCCAGATGTGAGATATCTCCTGAAGGGCCACCTTTTGTGGATGGCAAACTTTTTAAAACATTAATTTTTTTTTTTTTTTTTTTGAGACAGGATCTTGCTCTGTCACCAGGGCTAGAGTGCAGTGGCATCATCACAGCTCACGGCAACCTCAAACTCTTGGGCTCAAGCGATCCTCCTGCCTCAGCCTCCCAAGTAGCTGGGACTACAGGCTTGTGCCATCACACCCAGATAACTTTTCTGTTTTTTGTAGAGACGGGGTTTCATCTTGCTCAGGCTGGTCTCGAACTCCTGACCTCCAGTGATCCTCCAGCCTCGGCCTCCCAGAGTGCTAGGATTACAGGAGTGAGCCACCTTGCCTGGCCACAACATCAATTTTATATGAAAATAAATTTGGACATATTACTTAGTTAAAGCAAAATTCATGTGAATTTTTCAGGATAAACTGGAGAGTCTAAAGCTGGGTTGGCAAACTATGACCCAAGGGCCATGTGGCCCTTCACCGTTTTATAAGTAAAGTTTTGTTGGAACACAGCCACACCCATTCATTTATGAGTTGCCCGAGGCCACCTTTGTGCTATAGTAGCAGGTCGAGTAGTTGTGACAGAGACTACGCGGCTCAAAAGCTGAGAACAGTCCCTATCTGGTGCTAAAGAAATAACATGCTGTAGGACTGTTGAGAGCTCTGCTTGTTTAGTGCCCACCTCGAGGTGTGCCCTGGCCCTCTAAAATTAGCAGTTGCACTTCACCCCGTCAGTGCACTCGGGAGTACGTATTAGGGAGCACTGAGCACAGGACGACCACGAGCTGTGGAGTCAGAAGCAGCTGGGTCCTAATCTTGGCTTTTGCCTACCTGGCAAAGTTCCTTTCCTTCCCTCAACTTGGTTTCCTCGTCTTTAAACTGGAGGCGTTACCTCCTCCCACACACTCTGAGCTTCCACAGAGGCTTGCATGATCCCTGACAAGCAGGGAGCCCCCGGCAGACACGCTCAGACTTGCTTCCTTCAGTCCTCCGATCCCCTGCAGCTGGAACAGCCCTTTCCTGAAGGCCACCACAGGGGCGTCGCACTTGCACTGAGCTCTTCCCTTTTCCTGCTTGGACTCCAGCACCCCCACCACCACCCCAGTCCTGCCAGAGGATCTGTGAGGTTACTTTGGTTACCTTTATCTTTTGAAAGGATGGCATGAGCTGATCTTAACCATTTTCAAACACCAGAGTAGGAGGAACAGATTTCTGGGCAAGCGGAAGAATCTCTCTAAGCTACGTTAACTGCTTATGTTCTGGAAGAATTCCTGAGCCCCCAGATCATCTCGTCTGCTGAGGGCAGACACGCTCCTTGGGCCTACAGAAAATACAGGATCCAAGGGTCTTCTGTGCGTTTAGAGTCAAGGCTATGTCCTCTGACCCCTCCTAGCATGAGAATAATCCTCCGTACAGTATGTTCTTAAACAGTTTTTTTTTTTAATGAATGATTTCTCCCTGTGCCAGGATTCAGATATTTTTCCTCTTTTCTTTTCTAATTTAATCCAGAAATTGGCCTGGACTTACTAAAGCCTTGCCAGGGTTTGCAAACAATCAGAAGGCATATGGGCTCAATTTCTCACCAACTCTCAAGAGCGCTGGGGCCGTGTGGTGGTGGGGAAGGCAGTGGCCGGGCAGGAATGCTTTCCGAGGGCCATGGGGACATCTCGTGAGCTAGCCCCAGCGCTGCAGACCAGCCAAGCGGAAGGCATTGCCCCACGTCCCTGTTCCCGTGTCCCTGGCTCTGGTTCCTGGGAAAGAGAAAAACATCTCTGAAACTGGACATGAAAACCTGGTCCCCTTAAGTTGAGGGCAGGCAAGTAGGGCTTCTGGGCAAGGTGGCACATTTGGGTTTGGGCCGGCAGCGGCACAGCGGTGGCAGCTTCCCAGGCCTCGGGGTCTGCTGGGCCACAGGGGTGTTCCCGGCACTGTTTCTGTTCCTCATGCTTGTCCCGCTGGCCTACGAGCCCAGCCCCGTGTGCCACCAGGAGATATAGCTGTCAGGGCCAATGGCACGTGAGGTTGCTTAGGAAAGGGCCGCACACTCAGACGCCACCGGGAGCCAGGCGGGAGGGGCGTGGGCGGGGCAGGCTCTGTCGGGGGGCAGGCTCTAGGGGGTGGTGAGGAGGGGGCCACAGGGGAGGCCACGCCCTGGAGCGCCCCTCCTGGGTTCCACTCACTTGTGGTCACACAGGAATAAGCAGGCCCATGGCTGCCAGCTCTTTTCCATGAGAAGCTGGAAATCCAATTTTTATAGGAAATCTAATTATTTTTCACTGTGGGCAACAAATCGAAATTAAGAACCCACGCTGCACAGGCGAATCAGAGCATGGCCGCAGGACGAGTCTGGCGCGCTGGTGGCCAGAGTGTCCTTTCTGGCCGAGGAGAAGGGAGGTGACTGCCTGGCCCGCCGTGCCTGTGACGGGACATAGTCGTGAGCATTACTTGAGCCAAACACCAGAAAAGCACGCGGCAGGGCGCCCGGCGTGGAGGACATCGCGAGACCCTGCGCCCTGGTCTGCGTGGCCCCTCTCTGGGCCTGGGTGCTCGGGCAGCCGGGAGCAGCGTCAGGACAAGTGCCCACGCTCCAGTCCCCGCGCACGTGGCTGTCTCCAGGGAAGGGCGCCGGGTGGCTGCTCGGGCAAGGCTCCTTGAACGTGGGCTGCGCGGCCACCCCGGCACGAGGGCCCCGGGTGGTGGCACGGCACGTGCAGAGGCCCAGCAGCGTTGCCAGGCACAGGGCACGGTTGGGGCCCGGCGGGGCGCAGCGGGCGGGGGCAGAGGCAGGAGGCGAGGTTGGCTTGGGGTCCAAAAAGACAGAAACATCTCTCTCAGGGAGTTTGGGGCTCAGGCCTTCTGTCACTGAAGCCCGCCTCCCCACGGCCCGAGGGGCAGAAGCTGGTGTTGGCTGGTTTTGCAGGTGCCCCCGGTGCAGGCAGGGTGTCCGTGGTCTCTGCATTGCCCCTGGGCTCCGTCAGCTTCCCTTTCCTGGACGAGGCCACGAAGGCTCGGGCTGGGCAGCGTGGCCAGGACAGAGCAGATGAATCCACACACCTCCTCGGGGGCAGGTCTCCCCCACGGCTCTGGCCTGGAGAATGAGAACTCCTGAATCCCTGAGGATGTGCCAAGGCATGTTCTCACCTTGGCCCTCTCTGACCTCCCAACGGCATGTGACATCACCTGACCACACCCCTGGGCTCTCCCCGCAAAACTGTCTTTTCCGTGTATTTCTGCGACTCTTGGTTTCCCTCGGCTTCTCCAGCTATCCTGCCTTCTTGTTCTAAGATTCACCGTCCCACCCACCCACCCACTTGGCACATATTTATTCAGCACCTACTATGTGCCAGACGCCGTTCTGGTGGCAGAAATGTCGCGGTGAGCAAGTGGGATCCGGCCCTCAGGGAGCTCCTGTTCCATTCGGGGGTGGGGTGGGGCGGCCGAGAGACCAGTGATTATGTCGCAGGGTGGAGGACACGCTGGCGGGGGCACCACGGGCTCTTCTCATCCCTGCTTCTTCCCTGAAATGTGCACACCCCCAGGCCTCGCCCAACCCCTCCCTCCTCTGAGAGCCTCCTCACCGCTGACGCAGGAGGCCTCGGAGCAGCCTGTCCTGGCCTCCCATGGGGAGCCGACAGTCGTCAAAGCGGGAGTTAGAGTCCCTGTGGACGAGGAGGACCAGGCATCGTCACTCCTTGGTGACAGCTCGGGGCAGCTACAGAGCTTGCCTCGTGCAGGCTCCAGTGAGAAGGTGACAGCTGAGCCAGAGGAGCGGAAGGCTCCTGTCATCCCTGCCCTCGGCCCCTGCTGGGCCACCCCCTGTGCTTAGCTGCAGTCGAGCAGCCTGGGTCAGGCTCCCCTGCCTGGGGCGCCCTCGATGGTGTGTCTCGGGAGGGCTTGGGGCTCACACAAAGGTGCCGCAACTATGGTTCAGAGTCTGCCTACCTGATTTTTCAAGTTCAGCACCTGGCAATGGGATCGCACATAGTAGGTGTTCAGTAAACATACTTGGAATGAATAAGTGAGTAGGCCAGGCGCATTGGCTCACACCTGTAATCTCAGCACTCTGGGAGGCTGTAACAGGAGGATTGCTTGGAGCCAGAAGTTCGAGACCAGCCTGAGCAACATAGTGAGACCCTGTCTATACAAAAAATTAAAAAATGAGCTGTGCATGGTGGTGTGCACCTGTAGTCTTGGGTACTTGGGAGGCTGAGACAGGAGGATCCTTGAGCCCAGGAGCTCGAGGCTGCAGTGAGCCACGATCACACCTACTGCACTCCAGCCAGGTGACAGAGCAACACATGTCTCAAAAAATTAAAAAATAGGTGAATAAATGAATTCCCATGAAACGACTATGGCCTCACAGACTCCCATACAAAACGGACCGTCCCCGTCAGTGGAAAAGAACTCCCAGCAGCAGGATGTCCTCGTGCTGCGTCCTCGCCCGGCGGCTGTGCTTCTCGGTCAGACACGCCGGGTGTTGGGATCTCCAGGTCACGGGGACGCAGTTTTTCGTTCTAACGGATTTGCCAAATCACTACGCAAAGCCTCTGCCAATTCCCACTCCCACTCGTGAGTGAGCTGCTCTCTCTGCCTCACGTCCCTCAGTTTCCCCACTGGAGGGAAGGGGTAGCGAGGCTCACTTGCGGGTGCCGGCGGGCAGAGCCGCGGTGCGGGGAGGCACCGGCACTCAGCCGACCAGCGAGGCGCGCAGTTGTGCACTCGGACCGCGACATCTGCAAAGCCAGCCAGCGAGCTCTTGCTCTTGGCCCTCGCGGGGCACGCCATTGCCTTGGTGCGGCGAGAAGGACGGGGCCCTGGCAGCCAACGGCACGGTCAGCGCCCTCTTTCTCATGGGGAGGTCGCAGCGGGGTGAACTTTGAGTGGGCTTTGGTCACGGGGTTGGTGCGTGCCAAGTGGAAAGGCGGGAGGCGCCACTCTGTGCGGAGGGAACGGTGTGCAGAAGAGCCCCACGCCTGGGAGGAGCAGCGGGGCAGGGAGGCCTCGGAGGTCCCAAGCTGGCCAGATGGGGAGCCGGGTGCGGTGGGGGCCCCTGCAGGCCGAGCGTGGCAGCCGGCGGAGCACTGGGCGCTGAGGGTGCGCAGCGAAGGCGCGGGCAGGCACCTGCCTGGGGGAGAGACGGGCAGTTCACCCGACCGACAGCGGGATCCGAGATCACAACGGTGCAGCGGAGGGACGGCCTCTGAGTCCCCACAGCCCGTTCCGTGGGTGTTCGTGGGGTTGGGAAGTGCGCCCCGTGGACGCCGCGCTGCAGCCGAGACATGGCCATGGCGGTGGTTCAGGCAGGGGGGCAGCCCATGGCCCCTCCCCACCCGTGCCAGGCAGTGGCCTGGGCCCGGGGCCGCCCCGGCGGCCCTTCTGACCTGCGCAGAAATGATCGGGGCCCTGTGCCCCTCGCCCCTCGCCCTTTGGGTCTGGGTTCCTGCACAGCAGAGGGCGGGTTCAGGCTCTCTGAAACGTGCTCGCCCACCTCTCGCCTGCCAGGAGCTGGCAAAGGAGCTGAGCTGCTGAAACAGATGCTGGTGGCACAGGGGACCTGTGCTGTGTGCCGTACAGAGGGGCAGAACCGGTTCTCTGTGTCCCCGACATGCTGTGGCACCAAGTGCTGGGCATGCGAAAGCACCCTACGTAATCGCACTGCTCGGGAGGGCTGCGTTTGTGCGCACAGCGCTCGCGGGGAGCCGGCGATGCGCGAGCAGGGTGCGCTCTGAATGCCTGGCAAGCCCTGCCCACGTCGGGGCGCAGTGCACGATGACGGCCCAGACTTTGTCCTGGTGTCCTCAGTGTCTCCTGGGTCCGCGCCTGCTCTGCCAGGGTCTCTGCCCGCTTCCTCATCGCGGGGGGTGCCCGGGGCCCTGACGGCCGTGGGGTGGGTGTGGTCAGGTCTGGCCCCTGGGCTCTTTACCCGGGCTGCCCGAGTGTGCTTGTGCAGGTCCTGTGCCCTGAGTGCGGCCTCCCCGAGTCCACTGCCCGCTACCCCCGCCCCAACCAAGGTACTCAAAGCATCTGGCAAAGTCCCCGACACATAGCACAGGCTCCGTAGAGTTGCCATCAAACTACAGGAGGGGCGAATGCCGCAGGCTGCTTCTCCGGGACCCCGCGCACGAATGGCCCACCCTGGGACCTCCCCCTGGCTGCTGGGGGGCTCAGCAGGAGCTCACGGCCAGCGAATTGCTGAGTGTAAGGCTGGAACGGGGACATTGAAAAACAAGGTTGCCTCGAGCATTTTCCCACGCTGGTGCTAGTAACTGCACTAGGCTGCCCCTCCCCCTCCCCTGAATTTGGGGCAGAAGCTTCTGGAGCCCACACACACCCCTCTGGGGCTGGGGGCACTCAGGTGCCACCTCGGGCTCATTCATTGGCATAAGACCCCTCCCGTTTGTAACCGCCTGTTTAGGCACCATGTGGGGGTCGGCCTCTGCTCTCGGGACGTGGTCTCGGCTCAGTGGGGAGAGGGGCCCAGAGCCCGGGGGACTGTCTGCATGTGACCCTAACACAGAGCAGCAGGGATGGGGGCTGTCACCCCAGGTCTGACTTCCCGCCTGTCCTCAGCCTTCCGCCCTGCTCCTGCCCCCAGGCCGCAGCCCCCTCCTCCTCAAGGTGGCATTTGCCTCTCTGTCGTTAGGTCGAAATGGTGACAGGGGTAGAGAAGGTTATGATTCACAGGGGAATAAAACGCAGCGTTCTCAAATTACACGGCGGTTCCCAAACGGCCCCAGGCGGCTGGCTGGAGTCCCGGGGGAGGGGCGCCACAGCCCTGAGACTTGCAGGGCGGGATGCCAGGGCCAGGGGTGACACAAGGTCTGGCCACTTGGGGGCCCTCCCTGAAACGGGACTCCACACCCAGGGCCCGTGTCGGGGAAAGCCAAGGAGCTCAGCAGAGCACCCGGCAGGAATCGGAATCCCGCCTTCCCACTGCCTTGCAGTCGGTGGCTCGCAGCGGCCCAGAGGCCCCTGGGGACGCTGAGCCCTGGCCTGCAGCCTCCGCAGTGTCCTCTGTGTCCCTAGGCCTCCGCAGCGTCCATCCTCCCTGTTCGCGGCATCGTCCCATCCTGACGCACCGGCGGTCGGCGAGTGGGAAGGTCAGGCCCCACGTGGTGGCGTGGCTGTCGCCATCCACTTCCCCACGGCGGGCAGGCAGGGGGAGCTCCAGGCCTGGGCTGCACTCGCAGACCCTTCCTGGTGGCCAGTGAAAGGTGGTCTTGTTAATTAACTGGCCGTGAGCTCCTGGTGAGTCCCCGCAGCAGCCAGGGGGAGGTCCCAGGGCGGGCCATTCGTGCACGGGGTCCCGAGGAAGCAGCCTGCAGCATTCGCCCCTCCTGTAGTTTGACGGCAACTCTACGGAGCCTGTGTTGTGTGCCGGGGACTTTGCCAGATGCTTTGAGGACATCGCAGCAGTCAGTCCTAATAACAACCCCGAGGGCCAAGGACTGTCATTGAGGAACCTGAGGCCCAAACAGGTTAAGTAACTGGCCCCAAGCCGCAAGGCAGGGTTGTGGCTGGAACCCCTGCAATCGACCTTAGAGTGGGGATTTAACCCCTATGGGGGGGTGGGCAGCCCCTTGCGGTTGTTGGCGCTGCACAGTTTCCCATGTGCCTGCTTCAGCGTGACGTTCAGTGGCACAGGGAGTGTGCTGTGCCTCCTCTGGGTCCTGGGCAGTGCCCAGCTTGCCCGGGGGTGACGTAGCCACAGTTCCCACCCTGGGGCACCGGCAGAGGTAACCCCACCCGGCTCTCCGAAATGGGGTGATTTCAGACTTGAAATAGCTTGACTGAGGGAGAGAATCGCTTTGGGGACTACGGAACCCCGAGGAAACGGGCGAAATGTGTGCCCTGGCATAGGCCGGTGACGCCAGGGACTGGGGAGGCCCCCAGCTAAGTGCTTGCACTCCCCCAGTCCCGGCAGCCCCCTCCTGTAGATGTCACCTGAGGAGTGGGGGACGTGGGCTTGCCCTTGGTGGGGAAGGAGGGGCTCTAGCCGCCTGCATTTCGGTGTCTGGCACGACCTCAGTCACTCTGATGCCATTTGCATTTCACGATAGTTTGAGATTTTGAGCAGTGGCGGGGGTCACGTCTACTCCTGCAGTGCTTGGAAGGCTTTGCCGAGAAATGAGAGGGTGAAGATCTGCAAAGGGGGTTTTATTCTCGGGATGGGCTAGGCTTTCAGCCCCATTTAGGCACCGTGAGTCGCACATAGATGAAAACCTTCCCCCCGGAGGCCGCAGGCCTCTCCCCTGGCTTCCGGCTGAGCTCTCTTCTCTGCCTCCGCCCTGACCGCCCAAGCCTGGCCCCTGAACGGCCTCAGAGAGAACAGGCTGATCCCCACTTACTTCAGGGGCTCCCAGAGAAGCCATAAGGCAGGCCGTGCCCTTCCACACCCAGGCCTCACGACACACTCCTCGGGCCTGGCTTGCCCCCCGAGGTTCTGCCAGGGGGCCTCTAACTGTCCACGGCTCAGCCCAGGGAGGGGACCTTTCCTGAAGGCTGGGGACGGGGTTGGGAACCACGGGCAGCGGCGGAGCCCCATCTCCTGGACCAGGTCCCACGCTCTGTGCCCCTCCCCACCTGGCAGAGGAGAAAGTCACCTCTGCCTGGCAGCCTCAGGCCGCCTCCCAGGGCTCACAGTCCCCCGGAACTGTGTGGCCATCAAGGCAAACCTCCCAATTGTCATGCAGAGCCGCCCTTTCTTATTGTCTATTCCAGAACGGGCCTTGGCTGGCCCTCACATCGCGGAGGCGCACTGCAACACGTCTCCCCGAACAGGAGCGTCCTTGGCTTCTCTCCACACAGAGTGGCTCGGCTTTGACCACTTTCCCCGAGGATTAAAGATTCCAGGATCGATTTCGCAGACAGAGCCGAAGGACGTTGTGCCTGTGCTTTCCCTCCCCCGTGGTCTGGGCCAGGGAGAGCAGCTCCTCCAGGCACACAGGCCTGGGGTCGGCTGGGTAGGGGGCTGGCCGGGACTGGGGGATGGCAGGCACTTAGCTGGGGGCCTCCCCGTCCCTGGGTGTCACCGGCCTATGCTGGGGCACACGTGTGGCCTGTTTCCTCTTGTCCCGTAGTCCCCAAAGCGATTCGCTCACTGAGTCAACAGCTCTCACCAAGCACCTCCTGTGGGCCAGACGCTGCTGGGAACAGCTGGGCTAGGGGAGGAACTGCAAGTGCAAAGGCCCTGCAGCGGGGACAGGCGCCTGTGGAGGAGCAGCCGGAGCAGCGGCTGGAGCCAGCGAGCGGGGCCAGCCCTCCCGCCTGCCTGGGCTGGGGAGGGCACAAGCAAGGGGCCGCAGCTTCCCGCCTTTGAAACCTTTTGGTTCCTGTGGCTCTTGTTTCGGATGTCGTTCAGGTACGTCAAGAATTCAGAGGCTGGAGGGGGAGAGTGGGAGTTCCAGGCACGCGCCACGCGCAGGCCCGGGAAGGGACAGCCAGGCTTCGGACGAGGCTGGCTGCGCTGTCGGGGTGCGGATTCTGTGCGGGGACAGTAGCTGGAGTGGAGCCGGGGCAGCCAGCCGGGCCGCGTGGGGAGGGCCCTGCGCCAGGCCGAGGGCTGGGGCCTGCTTCCGACGGCACCGGAGAGCCATCGAGGGTCTCGGACAGAGGGCAGAGGAGGTCGGATCTGTTCTGCCTGGAGCCACAGTGAAGGATGCGAGCGCACCGTGGGGCAGGACAACGGCAGGAAGCCGCTGGGGAGGCGCGGCGGGTGGGCCGGGGAGGAGGGGCGTGAGGGAGGCGGCTGGAGGCGCCTCTGTCTTCTGTTGCTCTTTCCGCCACACCTGTCAGCTCTGCTCACGGAAATGTCGAGCCGCGTCCCTGTCAAGGATGCGCCTGTTTCGCAGGGAACTTACCGATCACCGCCAGGGGTCCCCGTGCCCCGGCGGGCCCCGCGGGCTTCTGGCCAGGGCTGGCAGAGCAGCGTCCTGTGGGGAGCAGGAGCAGCCAGCCTGGGGGCGGCGGTGATGTCACGGCCCCTCCAAAAGCGGGGGAAGCCCCGAGGTGGGGGCAGGGCGTGTGGGGAGCCCCCGCGTCTGACAGGCCGCACCCGCCCTGCATCCCTCCCGTTTCTGCCCCCCATATCAAGACACGGTGGCTGGGAGGTCCGAGGGCAGTGGGGCTGGGGTTTGCGGTTTGGACTCTGCCACACGCACTCAGGAGCAAGAAGACCACCCAGACTGGCTGGTGGTCCCGGGCCACGATGCCCTGTGGGGGTCCTGCCCCCTGGGAGGGGCTGCCGAGGCCTGACCTGGGGGTGGGGGGCCAGGCGGGGTTCTAGGCCGGCACCCGGTGGCTGTGGAGAGGTGTGGTGTTCTGCAGCGAGACGGGGGCGCAGCCGGCTCACCCTGCCTCCCAGAGGGGAGAGACGCCTGGAAAGCTGTGTGGTGCACCCGGGGGAGCCCAGACCGCAGTCGCAGGCTGCCGCGGAGGGCCGGCTAGGAGCCACCGCAGGTGGGCCTTGGCTGCTGGCAGGACGGTGACCCGGCCTCCTCCTCCCTGGCCCTCTGCTGGGAGCACCCCCAAACAGACCCCCTCTTCCTCCTCAGCAGCCCAGGGGGCCCAGTGGTCTCTGAAGCACCTGAGGCTCCAGGAGGCCAGGGTTGTTGAGGGTGCCCGGCCCGGGGCCCGTGTTCAGCAGCCTGACCCCTGGGACTCCAGCGAGACGTGGGCCTGGAAGCAGCCCTGGCCACCCCCGTCTCAGGGAGCTTGGTGCCCAGCGGGGATTTCCAGAGTGGCTGGTCACCTCCTGTCCCAAATCAGGAAGGAAAGTCGGATCTGCCCAATGTCCAAGAAGGACGCAAGACCCTCAGCTCGAGATGAGTGCAGCTGCCCTCGGCCCGGGAGAGCAGGAGGATGCGGGGCCCTGAGGGGGAGCTCGGGCCAGGGCCCAGTAGGAGCAGCCTGCAGCTTCTCCCTCCTCCCGGGCACAGCAGGCCTGTCCTTCCCAGAGCCGCCCCACTGCTCCAGCAGGGCTCACGGCCTCCTGAGGGACCGTGACCCAGGCTCAGACCATCGCCTGGGGTCACGGTGCCCTCGAAGCCCACCCAGACCAGCCCCGCCCTCGGCTTCCTAGAGGCCCTGAGAGGTGCAGTCCAAGCACAGGCTCTGGAGCGGCCTCGTCCCAGGGATGCTCTGAGAGGTGATCCTGGTGACTGTCTCCTCCGACCCCACGCAGAGCACAGGCTGCCTGCACTTGCCAGCAGACTGACGGGGCCAGGCAGGCCCCCGTGTCCCAGGGAAGCTGCAGTGACCCCCTCCCTCATTCCAGTCTGCATCACTCCACACGTCTGTCCCTCCTGTCCTCTCGTCCCCGAATCTGAGCCCCACTGCTCCACATACCGACCCCTTCAGTCTACTTCCCGCAAGGGAGCCAGGGTGGTCTTGGTAAATGTAGTGTCATCCTGCCCTCGGTATTCACCCACTGCTCTCGGGGTAGATTTGGAGCTCTCCTGACCTGTGTGGTCCCCCCACCTCCTCTTGTGGGCTTGCCCCTCCCCACCCCGTCCCTGCTGGGGTTGGCCTTATTGCCTCTGACCCCAGGACATTTGCATGTGCTGCTTCTGCTGCTGGGAGCACCATCCCTTCCTGGTGAGAATTTGTTCTCATTTCTCAGCTCTCATGACCTTGGGGCCCCCAGGCCACCTGGGCAGAGTCCCCAGCTTGTGCCCTCTACTTCCCTGCCTTTCCCTGCAGGCCCCATCCTTGGCCCGTGAACATGGAGCTGGTCTCGTTGCTCTGAGTGTCCCGATAGGAGGGCAGCTGTCCGCTGGTTCGGGTGCACACTGGGCACCAACGCAGGCAGCTCTGCGCTGGGCGTGCGGG
The DNA here is from genome assembly GCA_004363605.1 of Indri indri. Lineage (NCBI taxonomy): Eukaryota > Metazoa > Chordata > Mammalia > Primates > Indriidae > Indri > Indri indri. Next base: position 643 of record RJWJ010007209.1, on the reverse strand, counting down.
TTCGGGCCGTGGAGAAGGAGAGGCCAGGCCACTCTGGGCCCTGGGGCGTGGGGGCTCCTCAAGGGGCTTGGGTGGCTCAGTCTGAGAAGTCCTCTGAGGGGCCCGTCGCTGGGCTGAGGGTCGGTGTGTACACGCCAGGGCTCACGCGTGGGGAGAAGTGCAACTTCCTACCTCTGATGCTGCCCTCGTCCCAGGCCGATCCCAGGAGGGAAGGAAGACTGTAATCGGTCTCCTCCCGTTTAGAAGCTGTTATCCCAGTCCGCTTGGGCTGCTGTAACAAAACACCACAGACTGGGGAGCTTCAGTGGCAGGAATTTATTTCTCCTGTTTCTGGAGACTGGGAATCCCGCGATCAGGGTGCCAGCCGACTCGGTTCCCGGTGAGCGCCCTCCTCCTGGTTGGCAGACGGCCACCTTCTCACTGTGTCTTCACCTGGCAGAGAGAGGAGGCCAGCCCCCTGGCATCCCTTCCCGTAAGGACACTCGTCCCATCATGAGGGCCCCACCGTCCTGGACTCCTCTATCCCTGAGAACCTCCCCGAGGCCCCATCTCCAGGCTGAGGACCGGCTGTGTCATTAGGGCCTGTCCTCTCTGCGGTGGCCGTGCCAGCAGGCCCGCCCTTCTCTCCTGCAGGCCCCCCCCC
>RJWJ010007208.1:0-58808 GCA_004363605.1 Indri indri | reverse complement strand
TGGGGAGAGACAGGTTGGGAGTTGTGTAATGGGTATAGAGTTTCAGACTTGCAAGATGAAAAGGTTCTGGAGACTGGCTTCACAACAATGTGAATATACTTAATACTACTTAACTGTACACTTAAAAATAGTTAAAATGGTAAATTTTAGGTTATGTGTTTTTTACCACCATTAAACAAATATTTTGGTCGTATTAACCATGTATGTAAGTATAGCTGGTTGTTGTTAGCAAATTTCAAGTTCTTTTATCACCCAAAATGATTAATTTAAAAATTATTATATATTTTACATACTTTATTTGCTATTTGGAAGTCACTATAGTAAAAAACTGTACTAAAAATTTTTCATCAAAAAAAAAATTTCATCAAACATACCTTGGAGTTAGACATCATAAGGCATTTGTGATCTATTTTAAATAAAATATGTAACCTTGTAAATATAAGACTTGCTGACCTTTAAATAAAAAAAACTAAACCATTATTCATTTCATTAATATTTTGTTGTAATCTTGCCTAGAGAGTAGAAATGTAACAAATTACGTAAGTCTCTAAATTTTTCCCAACTGGAATGAAGAGTAAAATATTTTTGTGTATTTAAGATATTCAAATAAAAAATGGGAATAAGATATTTCTTATAATAAGGGAAATATGGAAACCTACAGGATAATGTTTTTAAAAATCATTTCAGCCATGGGACTTAATTTAGGCTCAGAAAATCAAAATTTTATGATATAACATAATAATTTGGCAGTAACTTAATTTTCATACAGCACCATTATCTATACAGCCTATGCGGTATATTTAAAAAATTCAAGATGATTTATTCTATTAAACATAAAATTCTTATTATAAAGTACTCATTAATCACTTCTTCCATATACAATGGAAACTGCTCTCATCATCAATTTTCATTCATATTATCCTGAAGTGAATAACTTTGAATTGTATTTTGCTAAAATATACTCAAGTACAATTATATCCCTGAAGTACATGTAGTTCATAGCCAATCTATGCCAAAGGGTTATTGATAATGGATTTCAGAATACTTTGCTGCTCCACTGACTTGAGTAGCCTTTGCTGAGTTACTCAATTCTTGCATTTTAGTTTTTCTATCTGCACATAAGAATTATATGTAGAAGGAATCTTAAACGTCATTGTCTTATCCTTTTGCTCTGCAGGATGCAAACCCGGGGAGGAGCAGTCTGAGGAATGTTTCAAACAAATTTCTAGGAAAATACTATGTAAGACAAAAGGTACAGCAATTTTATAAATAGCCAGGATTCGATTAATTTTATTCTTCTTAAAAGAGAAGTGTAGCATTCCCACTATTCTGACCTGAAATATACTGGAATGTATATTAATATATGTTTTATTAGTGCCCTTATTAGTAATAGTGCATTTAAGGTGGCTTTTATATGGCAAATCATTTCTTAAAGATTTGCAACCCATCATATACACTGACATTTAAGACTTCATTGTCAATATTTTATTTCTTCCATTCCACAATTTCAATAAAAAATTCAGTCCAAAAGTAAGTGGAAATGAGGAGTTAATTAAAGCAAATACTTGTGAAATATTAATAATATTCTTTTTCTATCATACACTATGGCCAGAAATGAAGCTCATTTGCCTTAGCTTTCTGCCTTCCTTGCCATAAAACAAGGACTCTTCAATACTTATTGAGCCCCAATAATATGTAAAGTATTGGGCTAGGCACTGCAAGGAATGCCAAATATGAATAAGGTATGTGTCCTTGGGGAATATACCATCTCTAGTAGGAAAAATAAATTAAGTACTGTATTCAAATTCTAAAGTGAAATTTAAGTACTATATATACAACAGTGAAAATAAAGGGCTTATGAGAATTTAAAGGAAAAAAATTTTGACCTGACATTGTGAACATACACAACTGGGTCATCAAAGGAAGGGTAAGCCCAAATAGAAGGAAAGGAAAAGTAGGAATGACCACGTTTTAGCAACTTCAAGAGATCCAGTTTCTCTATAGGGCAAGGGAGTAACAGGGAGGAAAAAAAGCAACAGATGAGTACACCTCCTAAACTATTTTTCCAGGTCTGCTTCTTTATACCCTGTATTTTACCCTGGCAAAACAACTATCACCTGTTGGCACTTTTCTATGCCTTTTCACCTGTAATCCTCTAAACCAGCTCTTCTCAAACTTTCATGTGCATAGGAGCCACCTGGGGTTTCTGTTAAAGTAGAGATTCTGATTCAGTAGATTGGAGGTGGGGCCTGAAAGTCTGCAGGCACAGGTGATGTCTATGCTGGACCACACTTTTGAGTCGAAAGGCGAAAAGCATGATTCTTAGCCAGCAGTGTCAGCATCACCTGGGAAGTTGCCATTAATAGAAATGAATGCAAATGAATGCAAATTCTCAGGCCTCACACCGGACCTACGGAATCAGAAACACTGGGGTGAGGCCCAGCTCTCTGTTTTTACAAGCAAGCAAGAAGCTAAAGTTTGAGATCCACTCATAAGTCACCGGTTTGGGAACATGACTGCACACAGGAGTCAACCACGGTTTTTAAAATACTGTTGGTGGAGTACTACTCAGCCATAAAAAGGAATGAAATAATGTCTTTTGCAGCAACTTGGATGGAACTGGAGGCCACTATCCTAAGTTAAGTATCTCAGGAATGGGAAAACAAATACCACATGTCCTCACTTGTAAATGGGAGCTAAACAAGAAATACATATGGTCATAAAGTGATGTAACGGACATTGAAAACTAAGAAGGGAGGAGAGAGGAAGGAGGGTGAAGGATACAAATCTACCTATCAGGTACAAGGTACACTATTCTGGTGACCTGTATACTGAAAGCTCTGACTTCAGCATGATACAATTCATCCGTGTAACAAAAAAACACTCGTACCCCCTTTTCTGAGATTAAAAGAGATAAAATACTATTAATGCCAAACCTCACCCCCAGAGATTCTCATGGCATGTTGCGTGATCTGGGCTGAGGCCCTTTTAAAAGCTCTCTTAGGTGATTCTAATATGCAATAAAATTTGAGAACTCCGTGAGGTAGGCTGGTTCTTTAATTTTTACAGGCCTTATTTTCCTCCTGTGTAAAAGGTGGATAATATCCATGTGGTTCCTGACTTCCCTTCCAGATTTTGGAATCTCCAGCCAACCTAATTCGGTCTTGGGACCCTGCCTCCCCGCCCGGTGTCCCACGGCCTCGGCCAGAAAAGCCAACGTTCCCGACGCGGACCCGCAGCAGCATCAGCGACGCCGCGTCCGGCCCGCGGGGGCTCCCCAGACGGCGCCCCCAACCCGTGTCAGAGCGGGACGCGCATGCGCCTAGCGCACGCCCGGACCCGGCGCTGAGTAACGGACTCGAGCTCCCTCCACCGGAAGTGGACGGCCGTGCGCCGGGAGGAGCCGGTTGTGGCGTGGCGGCTGCGGGCAACAGGTCCGGGGGCTCGCGTTCCCCCTCCGTGCCATGGCGCCAGCGAAAGCCGCCAAGGTGGTGCGGCTGCTCCTGGGCTCCACGGCGCTGTGGCTCTTGCTGCTCGGCGCCAGGACTGTATCCGCGTCCAAGGCGGTGACGGCCCACTTGGCCGCGAAGTGGCCGGAGACCCCGCTGCTGCTGGAGGCGAGGTGGGTTCAGGCTGGGCCCTCCGCTGAGCCCCGCGTGGAGGGAGGGGCGGGCGGGGATGTGGGCGCTCTGGCTCCCTGATGGCCCCAAAGACCCGGTCTCTGGGCGCTCGCGGCGGGCGTCTCCTCGCTCAGCTTTTCCAGACGCCCTCGCTCTTGGCCCTCTGAGCATCCTCCCCTCCTCCCCATCTCACCTCTTCTCCCTCCCCGTGCGTAGCCTCTCGGCTCCTTTAGCAGCCCTCACCTGAAATTTCTTACCCTCCTTCCCACCCCGTCGTACTTTGCCCCACCTACAGTTTTTAAAAACTTCCCTGCCCTGGTTTAATTCATTTGGCTTTTGCTAGTATTTACAAAAGAGAAAAGAAAGACTGGGAGATGGAGCGTGGCGTTTAATGCAAACATTTCCACTGAAGTAGGCAGTTCCGTTCAGCAGACAGTACTTAAAGCACTTAGTTTGATAATGATGACATCGTTTTGTCAGCTCCTGGACTTGCTGTGAAGGCAGCTTCCAACAAATTATTACTTTTCCTGTATCTGTTCCATTGGAATTAATTCATGAGGTATCATTTGCTCTGGAGCAACAAAACTTTTAGCTACCGAGATTTGCCCCTTAGTATTCCAGTAGTTAAACAAAATTAGAAAGTTATTTCTATTAGCTAGCATGAAGTTTTATGCCAGCTCTACTTCTGTCCATTTACCAAAGCAACAGCATGTGGTCCTAAAAGGAGACTCTATCACCCCACATTATGTTGCATATATTAGATACTGAAACATTTTTTTTTTATTAAATACATGCTTCTAGCTCAAAATGTGTTTCCTTCCTCTGTCCTTTCCCCAATTTTTTCCAGAGATTGCCTGGATCAGATCCCACACTTCCTCCAACCTTAAGCTGCTTGTTGAAGTGTCTGGCTGTATATCTGCCTTAAGAGTAAGCTTAGAGTTGGAACTCGTGTGAGATGCTCCTTAAGGTACATCACAGCCCTAGCCCTAGTCTGATTTTACAAACCTCATCACTTGTACAAATGGTCCCTGACTTATGATGGTTCAACTTAGGATTTTTTGAATTGACTCTGGGTTTATCAGGACATTAAATGCATTTTTGAAGTGTAGTATGATATTTTCATCTTAATGATGGGTTTATTGGGAGGTAACCCCATCCAAGTCAAGGAGCATCTGTAGTGGGTCAAATGGTGGCCCCCAAAAAGATATGTTTACATCCGAACTCCCAGAATCTGTGAATGTTACCTTATTTGGAAAAAAGGTCTTTGCAGATGTAACTAAGGATCTTGAGATGAGATCATCTTGGATTATCTAGATGGGCCCCAAATCCAATGTTATAAGATAAAAGAAGAAAAGACACAGACAAGGAGGGGAAGGCCATCTGAAGATGGAGTTATGCAGCCTCACGCCAAGGAACAGCTGAAGCCACCAGAAGTTGGAGGAGGCAAGAAGTCTCCCCTGGAGCCTTCAGATGGAACACAGCTCTGCCAACACCTTGATTTTGGACTTCTGGCCTCCACAATTGGGAGAAAATAAGTGTCTGTTGTCTTAAGCCACCATGTTTTTGGTAATTTGTTACAATAGCTCTAGGAAGCCAATACAGATTTTGCTACCAAAAAGTGGGGTGCCACTGTTAACAAATACCTAAAAATGTAGAAGTACCTGTGCATTTGGGCAGAGGCTGGAAGAATTTTGAGAAACATGGTAGAAAAAAAGCCTAGACCTCCTTGAGGAGACTGTTTGCAGAAATATGGACATTAAGGGTATTCTGTTGTGGGCTTAGAAGAGATTAAAGAGCACAGTAGAAAAAGCTTCTGTCATCTTAGAGAATACTTACATCATCATGAACAGAGTGTTGGTAGAAATGTGAACAATGAAGGCAGTTCTGGCAAGGGCTCAGAAGGAAATGAGGGGCATGTTATTGGAAACTGAAAGAAAGGTGACCCTTGTTATATAGTGGCAGAAATACTGGCTGACTTGATTTCTGCAGTTTGTAGAAAACAACTTGAAAGTGATGAACTTGGATATTAGCTAAGAAGATTTCCAAGCAAAGTGTTGAATGTGCCACCTGGTTCTCCTTATAGTAAAACGGTAGAGGAAAGATAAAGAAGGAACAGTTAAGGAAAAAGGAACCAACACTTGATGATTTGAGAGGTTCTCAGCCTATCCAGTTTGTAAAGGTTGCTAAAACTAGGAAAGTCAAAAGTTGGGAACGTGTGCTGTGGAGAGAAGGACAAGGATCTGGCTGGACAACCTTTTGCTGAATAGGTTAGGCATGTGATTCCTGAATCCACTTAGCCAACTCAGCAGAAGTTCTCTATAAAGATGGGGTTATCCAGGAAGGATCTGTAGAGGATCCTCATGTAATGATGGTGATCTTAGTGAGATACACGACAGGTTCACAGAGTTTTTGAGAATGTATTAGCAGAAACACCACCAGCTTGGACCAAAAGGGATGGACTGAGAAGAGACAAAATAAGAGAAGGCTGCTGGACTTCTAAAATTCTACAGGCAGGAAATGGACTAATAGAGTTACTTGATTGAAACATCATGCTACCCTTCAAGAAGAAGAATAACTGAGGACAAAGCTATGGTGGGCAGCACAGAGGATAAAGCATCAGGACACAGAGAATTACTCTCAGGCCTTGAAACATTAGAATTTGCCCTGCTGGATTTCAGACCTGCCTGTGACCGGTGACCCCTTTATTCCTTCTAGTTTTTTCTTTTTCCTTTTGGAATTGAAATGTCCATTCTATGTCTGTCTCACCATTGCATTTTGGAAGCAGATATCTTGTTTTCTGGTTTCACAGGTCCACATAAGGAGGAGAATTTTGTCCCAGGGTGGATCATACCCAGAGTCTTACCCATACCTGATTTAGATGTTAAGATTTGTAAATATCATCAGAGCTGGTGATACTCACATGAAATTTTGGTCTTAGCATTGATGCTGTAATATGTTGAGATTTGGAGGATAATAGATTTTGTATGTGGGACATATGTGGATTTGGGGAGGCCAGAAGGTGGCTTGAATGGTGCCCCCCCAACCAAAGAAAGATATGTCCACCTCCTAACCTTTGGAATTTCTTGTGTTAACTCAGCAAAAACCTTGATTTCAGGCTTTTGGCTTCCAGAACTGTGAGAAAATAAATTTCTCTTGCTGAATGGGTTAGGCATGTGATTAATGTGTCCACTCAACCATCTCAGCAAAAGCCCAGTGTGGAGATAGGGTTATCCAGGAAGGATCTGTAGAAGATCCTCAGGTAATGGCATGGTAGCCCTGGGATAGTAATATGTCATTCTACTAAAATCCATTTCTCATTTATACCTTATATGTGGATGTACCATATCTCTCTTTGCCTGACACTTTCCCTTGACAAAACTAATATCTTTTCTATTATGTTCTCATAACATTTGGTCAATACTTCGGTAATAATTCTTATTATAAAGTGTCATGTATGCTAATCTCTGCTGTTAAAATGTGAGCTTCAGAGATAAGACTGTTTCTTATTCTTGTTTGTTTTGCCAAGGGGCAGTGCATAAAAGTTAAGTACTCAGTAATGTGAATTCAATGGAACGGACTTTTTATAAGGTAACATATACTTCAAGCCGCTATCAGAATTACCTTTATAGTATACCTGACCTGTGGGAACTGGTCTGTGCTTGGATAAGCCAGACAGGATGCACAGTGTTACTTCATGTGCCTGATTGTTCTGTTGTAAGGAAATCTAAATTATTTAGCAGGTCCTTTGTTATATAAACTAAATCAGAATTTTAGGAAAATCATAGAAGTTGGGGAGAATGAGTATGGAGGAGGAAGAATTGAAGAGCACTGAATAGGTTGAAAGAGCTTGGGGGATCAGAACTGAAGACAAATAATATGGGAGCGAATAAGAGAAATTTCTGAGAATAATGCTTCAAATACAAAAATTTAGCATGCTAACAAAAAACTATAAATGCATGTAAAATTTTCAATTCAGCCTAAAAATTTGAGTGCTTGACTTTAGTCCCATGATGGGTACTATGTAGAAAACAAAGATGAATAAGGTATATCCCCTGCCTAAGGAAATTTATACTATAAAATTTTCTGTGGATGATTATAGGCTGATGAGGCTAAGCTTTTGCAATATATATACGTTATACATCTGAACTGCATTTATTTCCACTGGTGTTGGTCTTGCTGAAAATACCTTTGGAATTCTACTTTAATTGCTGTCATATTCTTTAGCATTTTAAAAACACCCTTTATAGAAAAAATTTTTCTTTTTTGCTTTGGCATAACTTTTTTGGGAAACATTGTTATTGGAAGTCACATTTTATAAGGCAAGTGAACAAATTGGAAATGCCAGCTTTTTGTTGGTTTTGGTTGGTTTGTTTGTTTTACCCTTTTAAAAACTTCAAAAGGTTTTTTTCTTTTTTTTTTGACACTTTTAAAAGATAATGTCTTACCTTTTGGAAGGTGGGAAGCTGGTTTAGATGGTCTCTCAAGGATGTTTCCTCCTCGAAGATTAATGATGAGTTACTGGCAAATTGCCTCTGAGATTCCAGAAGAGTTCCAAAAGTACTTAGAACAGTGGTATACTGAGGGAATGTTTAAATGAATACTTTGTTAAGGTGATTGCTTTGAAAGATCAGACTTAGATGTATAGATTCTGGTATTTCAAAGATGTCTTTTAGCTATGGTCACATAGTATATGCATAGTAGCTGTTTGGTCAAATTGAGTTTTTAAAAATTTATTCCAGTGGATTTAGGGGGTACAAATGGCTTTTTGTCAAATGGATAAATTGTGTAGTGGTGAAAGCAGGGGTTTATCAAAATAGTGTACATTGTACCCAATAGGTAATTTTTTATCCCTCACCCTCCTCCTACCCTACTGTATTTTGAGTCTCCAATGTCCATTATACCCTTCTGTGTGTCCTTGTGTAGCCATAGTTTAGTTTATAAGTGAGAACATGTGCCACTTTGTTTCTGAGATAATTCACTTGGGATAATGACCCCCACTTCCATGCAAGTCACTGCAGAAGACATTATTCACTCTTTTTTATGGCCGAGTAGTATTCCAGGGTATATACTTGTATATACCACATTTTCTTTATCCACTCGTCAGTTGATGTGCACTTATGTTGATTCTGTATCTTTGCAATTGTGAATTGTGCTGTGATAAACATATCAGTGCAGGTGTCTTTTTGATATAATGATGTCTTTTCCTTTGGGTAGATACCCGTAGTGGGATTCCTGGATTGAATGGAAGGTTGACTTTTAGTTATTTGAGGAATTTCCATACTGTTTTCCATGGCAGTTGTACTAATTTACATTCCCACCAACAGTGTATAAATGTTTCCTTTTCGCTGCATCTGCAACAACATGTATTGTTTTTTCACTTTTTAGTATAGTCATTCTGACAAAGGTAAGGTGGTGTCTCATTGTGGTTTTAATTTGCATTTCCCTAATGATTAGTGATGGTGAGCATTTTTTCATATGTTTGTTGGCTATTTGTCTATCTTCTTTTGAAAAACTTCTGTTCGTATATTTTGCCCCTTTTTAATGGGGTTATTTGTTTCTTGCTGATTTGTCTGAGTTCCTTGTAGATTCTAGAGAATTAGTCCTTTGTCATATGTATAGTTCGCAAATATTTTCTTCCATTCTGTAGCTTGTCTGTTTACCCCGTTGACTATTTCTTTTGCTGTGAAGAATCTTTTTAGTTTTAGTCCCATTTATATATGTTTGGTTTTGTTGTATTTGCTTTTGGAGTCTTAGTCATAAATTCTTTGCCTAGGCCAATGTCCAAAAGAGTTTTTCTTCCTAGGCTTTCTTCTAGAATTTTTATGGTCTCAGGTCTTACATTTAAGACTTTAATCCATCTTGATTAATGTTTGTGTGTGGTGAGAGATACGAATCTAGTTTCATTCTTCTGCATGTGGCTGTCCAATTTTCCCAGCACCATTTTAGGGGTTCCTTTCCCTAGTGTATGTTTTTGTCTGCTTTGTCAAAGATCAGTTGGCTGTAGGTATGTGCTTTTATTTCTGAGTTCTCTATTCTGTTTCATTAATCTGTGTGTTCTACTTTTATACCAGTACCATGCTGTTTTGATTACTGTAGCCTTGTATAATTTGAAGGCAGGTAATGTAATGCCTCCAGATTTGTTCTTTTGCTTAATATTGCTTTGGCTGTTCAGGCTCTTCTTTGATTCCATATGAAATTTAAGATTGTTTTTTCTAGTTCTATGAAAAATGACTGTGGTATTTTGATGGGAAGTTGCATTGGATCTGTAAATCACTTTGGGCAATGTGGACATTTCAACAATATTGATTCTTCCAAAACATAAGCATGGGATGTTTTTCCATTTGTTTGTGTCATCAGTGATTTCTTTCATCAGTGTTTTATAGTTCTTGCAGAGATCTTTCACTTCCTTGGTTAAGTATAGTCCTAGGTGTTTGTTTTTTTTCTACACTTGTCGTAAATGGTATTGAGTTCTTGATTTGATTCTTAGCTCAGCTGTTATTAGCTTATAGAAATGCTACTGATTTGCGTACATGAATTTTGTAACCCGAAACCTTACTGAATTCATATATCAATTCTAGGAGTCTTTTGGAGGAGTCTTTAGGGTTTTTTAGATATAAAAGCATATCATCAGCAAACAGGAACAGTATGGCCTCTTCTTTTCCGATTTGGATGCACTTTATTTTGTTCTCTTGCCTGATTGCTCTGGCTAGGACTTCCAGTACTATATTGGATACAAGTGGAGAAAGTGAGCATTCTTGTATTGTTCCACTTCTTAGGGGGAATGCTTTCAACTTGTCCCGATTCGGTATAATGTTGGCTGTGGGGTTGTCATATGTGGCTTGTATTATTTTGAGGTATAATCCATTCTAAGAGGAACTCTGAAATCTATATAAATACATGGAAATTAAACAGCCTGCTGCTGAATGATCTTTGGGTCAAAAAGGAACTCAAGATGGAAATCAAAAAAATTTTTGAATTGAGTGACAATGGTGACACAAATTACCCAAATCTCTGGGATACAGTAAAAGCAGTGAGTAAGAGGGAAGTTTATGGCAATAAATACCTATATCAAATTAACACCTTAAATCACACCTCAACAAACTAGAAAAACAAGAATAAACCAAACCCAAAGCTAGCAAAAGACAAGAAATAACAAAGATCAGAGCAGAACTCAATGAAAAAAAACAAAAAAATCAATGAAAGAAAACATAGTTTTTTTGAAAAGATAGCAAAATTGATAAACTACTAGCTAGACTAACCAAGAAAAGAAGAGAGAAGAGGATTCACATAATCTCAATCAGAAATGAAAAAGACTTTACAACTGATACCACAGAAATACAAAAGACCCTCCGAGACTACTGTGAACATCTCTATGTACACAAACTAGAAAAGCTAGAGGAAATCAATACGTTTTTGGAAACACACAACCTCCCAAGCTTGAATCAGGAAGAAAATAGAAATCCTGAACAGACCAATAACAAGTAGCGAGATTGAATCAGTAATAAAATGCTCCCCAAAAAATAAAACTCAGAGAAATTCACAGCTGAATTATACTAGACCTACAAAGAACTGACACCTACCCTACTGAAACTGTTCCAAGAGATTGAGAAGGAGGAACTCCTTCCTAACTCATTCCATGGAGCCAATATCACCCTGAAAGCCAGAAAAGGACACAACAACAACAAAAAAACAACAGAGCAATATCCCTACTGAACATATATGCAAAAATCTTCAACAAAATACTAGCAAACTGAATCCAATTGCACATCAAAAAAGGAATTTATCATGATCCAAGTAGGTTTCATCCTAGGGATGCAAGGATGGTTCAGCATATACAAATCAGTAAATGTGGTTTACCACATAAACAGAATGAAAAACAAAATCCATATGATCATCTCAGTAGATGCAGAAAAAACATTTGATGAAATTCAGCACCACTTCAAGATAAAAACCTTGAGCAAAGTAGTCATAGAAAGAACATACCTCAAGAAGTTAACTGAGTGTTGTGTTGCTCCCTACTTAAAGTTTTGTACCATCCATATCTTTTTCAAGTCACGTCCTATTTAGTGTTTCCCATTGTTTCGTCTGCTTTTCTTTTTTCCTTTTTCTTTAAGGCATCAATTTGGATACCATTAATAGCAGGAGTTGATTCGAAGTTACTTATTACTTTAAATTCCTATGCTTGTCATGTTTATGTTGAGTTAATCAGTTTTCTCACTTCCTTTTTCCCTGTTAGTGACCATCTCAAACTTACAAGACTTACTTATTCTGCATTTGTCTTGGATGTCCTTAATACTTTCCATTTATATTAAGCATTAGTTTAAGTTTACCAAAGCTAGAGAGAAGGAGAAGGTGGGCGATAACAAAGAATCTGTATCATTTGTTTGGTGGCCATTTTTTCCCTAGTGTAAATAGTTAACTCTAATTGTTTTAGATAGCTTTCATTTTGCTCTATACAGAACTAAATAATCTTTTATTTATTTCATTATTTCTAAAAGGTTTAAATGGCTTTGACCATTTTTTTCTGACATACAGTCTGGAAAAATGGGACCTTCTTTGGGCTTTAAGGCCAAAGATCTAGTGCAATGCACCAATTTCCTATTAATTTTTTAATTAAGGTTTTTTCTGTTTTCAATAAAAAAGATTGCCTATACAAATAAATAGTTAAATAAAAATAATAGATAATATGATTTTTATAAAGTGTTTATAGAGCCAATTTTTGTTTATGGAAAACAGGCAGTCTGTATTTTTTTTTACATTTTACCTGTATATAATGTTCTCCATTACCACTGGGTTATGTTTCTCAAGGAGATTTCATATGGAAAGATAAAATAAATTATCGATTTTTTAGTTTTTGCTAATAATAAGGAAAAGCCAAAAGTAATTTCTCATGCAGTCTTTTCCTGACATGATTATATGCTTCTGGTTGAGAATGATACCTCAGGGAAGTCTTATTAATTTATTCCCTTTCTGTGTTACAGTAAATGGAAGTCGGTAATTTGACATTAATTTTTATAGGTTTCTGTTTTGCCATAAGATACAATTTGGTTCTATAATGTAGTTTATATTATCTAAACCATTTTTCATTTTTGTATATTAACTGATTACTTTTATTTTTATAATAGTGAATTTATGGCAGAAGAAAGTAATGAAAAATTTTGGCAGTTTTTGGAAACTGTACAAGAATTAGCAATTTATAAGCAAACAGGTAGGTGATATGCAAATTTTAACTTATAAGATTTGTATTTATGTGCACACATTTGATATGTTTGTTTTTAATGGTAATGGTAAATATGAATGCTTAATTGGGTTAGTAAATCCGAACATTAAATTTGAAAAGATGTTTTAATGGAGACCATTCTAAGCATCCATTTCCAAAAATATAAGGCCTTCATACTTTATTATGAGAAAACGCATATAATTAATGTTTGGATAATGTGTTATAATCAAGAAGAAATAAAAATTGTTGAGTTATGGGTTTCTTTTTACCTGGATTTCTTTGAAGTAGTATTAGTTTTGCATCTAGTAATAGTGCTATTTTTCTTTTTTTTTAATAGACTTTATTTTTTAAGACAGTTTTAAGTTCATGGCAAAATTGAACAGAAAGTATAGAGATTTCCCATATACTCCCTGCCTCCACACATGAGTAGCCTTCCTCACTATCAGCATCCCCCACCAGTGTGGTACATTTGTTATAATTGATGAACCTACATTGACAGATCATTATTACCCGAAGTCCGTAGTTTACATTAGCGTTCACTTTTGGTATTGTACATTCTATGAGTTTAGATACATTTATACTGACATGTATATTGCACTTTTATTGCCAGAGTTCTTTTACTCTTAAAACTATTAAAGAGATTTTTTTAGTACTTCAAAAGTCAGGTAACCAGTATGCTTTCATTTTACTGTCTATAAAATAGTCATCCCTGTTTTTATATGTGTATGAGAGTATATATCTGTATGTATGCACACATGCATATATCTTCCTCAGAACTGACAAGTATTTATTAATGTGTTTCGTGGGGAAGGTCAATAGATTAAAGATATTGAAGTTAGGTTTTAGCAGCAGAGGCTAAAGGGTTAATTATTCTACAGAAAGATTATTTCTTATCTCTACAGAGAGTAGAGTAGTAACATAAAGATGGAATTTCTTAAGAGTGAAATCATTAGCCATTTAGACATAGAGAAATCTTTTACTGTGAGTGATTAAATGCTTTATGATTTTATTCCTGAGTGTAAATATAAGATAAAAAATAGTTTCAGATGTTTTAAGTGTTCATTTACTGGAGCCTGTTTGGCTCAGGTGGCTTTGAAGTTCAGCAGTTTTATGATTTCACAAGGTAGATTTTTAAAAATAAAGGGATCAGACATGCCTTTAATGACATTTTAAACTGAAATATTTCCAGAAAGAAGTAATTTTCCCTTTCAAAACTTTTCCTGAAAAGCTTCATTATTTAATAATCATTATTTTATAGTCATAACAGATGCTAGGCACTGCTTTAGATGCAGGGAATACAAAGATGAATAAATATGATCTATGTTTTTAGGACTTCATAATATAATGAAGGAGACAGCAAAACAGTAAAGTGTATATTAGATGATAAGAGCTTTAATAGGGGTATGCATAACATGAAAACATATAACAAAGACACCCAGTCAGTACTTCAGAGAAAGCAGGACAGAATTTCCAGTGGTCAGTGCTGGTGTTGAGTTTGAATGCTAGGATTTAGCCGGGTGGTAGGGAAGGTAGAAGAGACGGAAGTAGAAAGTGTAGAGGAACTTTGATCACTTAGTAATCTTTACTTTCAAATCATTAGGAAATTATTGTTTGTCTTTTTATTTGTCTTAGTAGTTTTAGTTTTGGTAATTGAGGTAAAAATAGGCTAGATTAATATATCTGGTTTTCATGATAGTTAAAAAACCCAACACCAAATTTTCTGGCTTTCTCCTAAAATCCTCAGTATATCTATCCTAAATCTGTTGTTCTCAGTGCATGTGTTATGATCTTATTCAGTGCTATTTTTAATTGAAACAATCTTAAAAATTGGTCTTGTAAATTTTGAACTCTTATTTTAAGTTGCTTAGATATGTCATCATATTTTATACCTAAATGAAACAACATACCTGGACAATTTGGTGGCAGATCATTAACAAGTTGGAATATAAGAGTTTAGGAATACCTAAACTCTTCTTCAAACATAAGTTGTAAGAGGTATTTCAGGTGTGTATTTCAGGGTTGAATCTAAAATAAAGTGTATTAAAGTAAGAATTACACTTAAAATATAATGTTGAATTTATTTGTAATGGTAAGAGTCTAATGTATATGTGATACTATTGCTGACCTTGTTTAAGAGTGGAAAAGAATGATATAAATGAGACATTACATATGTTAACTATCAAATTTTACTGAATTTGTTTTCCAAACACTTGTCCTAGAAGAAACATTTTTAAATCCTCAGTTAATTATAATTTTGTAGGTTGTTGAATCTCCATGAAACCCTCTAAATACTCTTTACTGAAGAATAATTCCAGTGATCCACTTGCCTTAAAAAAAAAATTGTAAATATTAAACATTTAACTTTTTGAATTCAAGTGCTAGTTTCATACCATTTAATGGGAACACTTTATAGTATGTGCCACCAAATTAAGACCTTTTAAACATTGACTTACCTGTCTTAAAAATTTTTTATATGGTTCTGTCAGTTATGTATTTATTGATGTGTCAAGATTCAAGTAGCATAACATTAACCTATGTAGTTTTTTGTGGTGAGTTAGAAATGTCAGCCAAGATTTACCTGACTTCAAAATCCCTGTTTATTTTTACTTCTCCATGTGCTCAGCATATAAGAATGTCATTCTCCAAGTCCTTGAAGATTTTAACAGTTTCTGTATAAGTAAAGTTGTTTGTATATTTTATGGAAAAGATTTTCAGAAAATTTTATTACTTTCTTAGTTACTCGTACCCAACAACCAGGTTTGGGGTAGGAAGATAATTGCAGTTTGACAGTGTCACATTTGAAATGCTGTGGAATATACAAAATGGAGTTATCCAGTAAGCTGATATATGAGTGAGAGATGTAGGTAAAAAAAAAAATTCTAGGATAAAGGGCAGGATTTGGGAATTATCAACATAAAGAGGGAATTGAAGTTTTAGGGAGAAGCCATAGAATGAGAATAAAATGGGGCCAAAGGGCAGAACCCTGAGAACTCCAGTGTTTAAGGGATGACTAGAGGAAGAACACATAATAGAGACCAAGGAAGAGTATCCATAGAGATAGGTAAAAACCTGGAAAGTGTGAGATCATGAAAGCCAGGAGAATATTAAATGGTAAGTGATTGATTTTATTAAATACTGTAGACAGATCAAGTAATATGATTATTATGCACCTACTTTTTTTTTGAGCTAGTGTCTCACTCTGTTGCTCAGGCTACAGTGCAGTGGCATCATCGTAGCTCACTGCAACCTCAAACTCCTGGGCTCAAGTGATCCTCCGGCCTCAACCTCCCGGGTAGCTGGGGCTGCAAATGTGAGCCACCATGCCCAGCTAGCACCTGCTACTTTTAACAAAAGAAAAATTATTAATGGCTTCCGTGAGAGCCATTTCACTGGTGTAGTAATCAAGACTGCAATAAGTTAAGGTGTGAGGAGAGGTTGAGGAAGTAGAGATAAGTATTATTGTCTTTCAAGACGTTTGACTATGAAGGGAATAAGATGAGTCAGTATCTGGCATGCTCACCGACTAACCTGCTGCTTTTTTCAAAATATGAGAGTGATTTATGAATATTAGGTACCAATAGACAAAACTCAAGTAAAAGGTGAGGTTAAAGATAAAGATTTTGAAAAGATAAAATGATTACCAGCAGGTTAGTTGGTGAGCATGGATTTAGTTATTTAGAAACATCAACTAAAATAGCCCATTGTATCCATTTCATAATAGAGATGATCTTTCTCATTATACATAAATTACAGAAGTTCACTTTCTATAAACTCCTGAGTCCTACATCCATCACTAGCTAAGGGACAACCTTGACAGTGACCTTGGCAAAATTCGTTTTCTTTTGTCAGGTACTGCTCAAATTTGTTTATGTTGATTGTCTTCTCTGTTTCCATGGATGACCAGTCCCTTTTTGACTGATGTAGTCATATTTTAATTATGTTATTACATTAATTTTGTTGGCCTTGTAGCTATTATGTCTTTATATTTTTAAAGATTACATTTCTTTTTTTTTTTTTTTTTTTTTTGAGACAGAGTCTCACTCTCTTGCCTGGGGCGAGTGCCGTGGCGTCAGCCTAGCTCACAGCAACCTCAAACTCCTGGGCTCAAGTAATCCTACTGCCTCAGCCTCCCGAGTAGCTAGGACTACAGGCATGCGCCACCATGCCCGGCTAATTTTTTCTGTATATTTTTAGCTGTCCAATTAATTTCTTTCTATTTTTGGTAGAGACGGGGTCTCGCTCTTGCCCAGGCTGGTCTCGAACTCCTGAGCTCAGAACGATCGCCCGCCTCGGCCTCCCAGAGTGCTAGGATTACAGGCGTGAGCCACCGCTCCCGGCCAAGATTACATTTCTGATACGTTCTCTGTTAGCCTTTTCTGTTGAAGATTAATCTTATTTGCATTATTTTTTGATTCTTGGGGAAAAATTCGTAAAATCACCTATAGCTTGTTTTTAGAAGTAGGAGTGAAAGCATGCCTATTCTCATATGTCAACTATTTAAGATTACTGCATTAGGAAAATAACTGCATAGAATGAAAAAGCCTATTCATGCATAATATTTACGAAATATTAATTCAAGAAATTTATTGAATGCTTGTTTTGTATTCCAACAGTGGAAATGTATAGTTAAAAAGCTAGAAAAGATCCCTGCCTTCACAGTTTATAGCCTAATGGGAAGGACAGATTTAAACAATTATACAACTAATTTTTAATTACACCTTCAGAATAGATCTAGGGGTGGTATAGAGCTCACTCTTAGACTTTGGGCTGCAATTTCTCCAATTATTTCTTGGTTATATAAAATTTGATGTCCACTTGATACCTCATAAATAACTCTTAAAATAATGGCCCTTGAGTTCTTCATATACATAATTAGTTGTGATTTTTAACTTGAGTCCTGTTGTTTTACTAGAGAATGTTGCAATGCTGACCATTCTATTAAATATGTCTTTTTCATAGGTATGTAGATTCATTGCTCTTTTTAATTATGGAGAGTTTTCTTGGATTGTGCTTTTCTGTAATTATTCTATTCCCTTGATTTTCTGCCTTGGGGGCTACAAGTATACATATTGTAGATCTCTTTTGCCTGACTTGTGTGTCTTTCATTTACTCTTGTTTTTCCCCTTCTCTTCTTTTTATTTCTGTTTCATTTTCTTCATTTTCCTTTGTATATTCTGTATTTGTCCTACTCTGTTTTCCATGGTCTCTACTTACCCTTGTGTTACTTCTAATTGGTCTACATTTTCTAGTATTTTTTTCCTTCTAGATTTTTTTCTGCTTGTTTGCAGAACTGTTTTCATATCCCTCTCTTGTTTTGGTCATTTCATTTCTGAGGTTTTTGTCAAGAATTGTGAAGGTGCTGAGATTTTTACCCTTCTTGCAAGCTTAAAACTTAGCTTGCCACGGTTTCAGGGATCAGACCACATGATACTCTTGGATTAGAGCTGACAGACTTCATAACTGAACAAGGGAAATCTGAGTGGGCCGTGGCTCCCTTCTATTGAAATAAACTCTGAGACTTTTTACTGTCATCTTTGAAAGGATCTAAAATTGGCATGAGGGACAGTAGGAGGAATTTAGTTATAAGATGCTAGCAAGACATCGTTTGGGTAGATGTTTTTGAACTTATTTTCCAGTTTGGGGCCTGTAACTCTGTCTTCATTTTCTCTTCATTAACAGGCAACAAAATGGAAGACTACTCATTGCCTGATTGACCATAGAGTTTTGTCAGTATTGCTGTCCATTCCCAAGGACTTCCCTCCATTTGCATTGATTGGACTATGGGATCGGGTCTTTTGTTCTCCAGAAATTCATGTGTCTGTCAGCATTCCATTTTTGTTGTCAAATCTGTCAAGTACTGTGAAGGATCTGAGATTTTCCCCTACTTGCAAAGCTAACAGAGTAGTTTCGTGGATGCTAACAGTAGACTTGAGGCCCCTGGATCAGAGATAAAATACTTTATTACTTACATACGTCAAAAACAAAACCACAGTCTCCACGTACTTGCACTGGTTCCCTGAGCTCCACTTCCCACCGGGCAACGTGGAGGGCCAGATAACACTGGCACCCCGAATAGGTGGTAGTAAAGAGAGGAACTGAGAGTCAAGGGCCCAACACTTTTAGAGCAAGTAGTAAACATTGTTAGTTGCAATCAGCAAACAATCCAGTTTCCCACACCACCCACAAAATGTCTCCTTCCAGTCAAAACATCTTTTTCCTTTTCTCAGAAAGTGTTTCGATTGTTACAGTCTGGTTTCAGCCACGCTACTTTTGTCATCCCTTTTCACATCAGGGAACCCTGATCCATAGGTAACTGTTCTGCATCTACCCCAAATCTGCTCTTTTGTGTGAAAAGTTTCTATCAGTTGGCAACCCAGTGCCAAGATGTAGAGGTGAAGAAATTACTAGAGAATGTCCAGGGACCAGTGTATGGATTCCTATACCAAATGTACTCCAGAGCTGTCCTGTCATTACCTTACCACCTCTGGCTGACCCCAGAATGGTATTACAGTTTTCTGACACACTAGCTACAGTGTAGATAATAATTACACCCAGGGAAGTACAGAGAAAAGAAAAGGGCGCAGAAAGTTAGTGCTTTCCCTGCTTATCCCCATTAGTGCCACCAAGACGCCTTCAGCTCTGGGCTGTAATACTTTCTGTCCTCTCCCATTCAGGTGGTCTCTGTCTCCCCAGGGATGTTGGAGAGTTTTGTTTTGTTTTTTTTTTTTTTTGAGACAGAGTCTCACTCTCTTGCCTGGGCTAGAGTGCCATGGCGTCAGCCTAGCTCACAGCAACCTCAAGCTCCTGGGCTCAAGTGATCCTCCTGCCTCAGCCTCCCAGGTAGCTGGGACTACAGGCACGCACCACCGTGCCCAGCTAATTTTTTCTATTTTTAGTTGTTTTGGCCAATTTCTTTCTATTTTTAATAGAGACGGGGTCTCGCTCTTGTTCAGGCTGGTCCTGAACTCCTGAGCTCAAACGATCTGCCCATTTTGGCCTCCCAGAGTGCTAGGATTACAGGTGTGAGCCACTGCGCCTGGCCAAGAGAGTTTTTAAATTAAATTCTAGGATCAATCCCTCTCCTTTATGTTTTTGGGATCTTTGGAGATGGGTTTAGAGAAGGGAACCAGCAGCTCAGGTTAGTTTGTTCCAGTTCCAGACAAGATGACATTACTCTTGAAGGTCTGGTTCAAATTCTGTCTTCTAAAGCACTGGTTCCTAACCTTTTTGACACCAGGGACTGGTTTCTGGTTTTGTGGAAGACAGTTTTTCCGTGGATGGAGGTTGGGAGGCACACCACTGCCTCGGCTCTACCTCATATCGTCAGGCATTGGATTCTCCTGGGGAGCCCACAACCAGGATCCCTCCCATGCACAGTTTGCAGTGGGGTTTGCATTCCTACGAGGGTCTGACACGGCTGCTGATCTGACGGAGGCGGGGGTGGGTAGGGCTTGAGTGGTGATACAAGCCATGGGAAGCGGCTATGGATGCAGGTGGGGCTTCACTCCCTAGCCAGCGCCTCTCCTGCTGCTGTGCGGGCAGGTTGGGGTAGGGGGTGGGGCTGGGACCACAGTCCTAAGTATTCTGGACATACAAATTACACTTGGCCATCTATACTAAAACTGAGTAGAATTTATTCATACATGTGCTTTACAATTTATTAACAGTCATATTATTTAACTTTTTGTGTTATTAATCTCCTTTTAAAGTGTAGGCAGGGCCTATATCTTATCCTTGTATTATAACCCCACAACCTTGGAGTGAATTGGTCTAAAAGGTTGTCATTTCCAAGTAGATTTTAATTTAAAGATTATTTCACCTGATCTCATGTTGATTGCTTGGACATCACTGGAAGATCCAAAATGAAGTTAATAATAGAGCAGAGATCTTGATTTTTCCATTTTTCTCTAACATTGTCCATAACCAAACTTAAGATATGATTATACGATATTGATTAAGTTAGCTTTGCACTAAGGGATGTGCCTGTGTTGGATATAAAATACTAATGTCGTTTTCTTTTGATTTATTTTTATAGAATCAGATTATTCTTACTACAACTTAATCCTGAAGAAGGCTGGACAGTTTTTAGACAATTTACACATCAACCTCTTAAAGTTTGCTCTCTCTATAAGGGCATACTCTCCAGCTATTCAGATGTTTCAGCAGGTATGTAAAAATACCCAAACTGTATTAGAGAAAGAGGTATGCTAGTAATGTGCATAGAGCTATTTAATGTGAACATCTTTGGTTCAAAATGATGTATACATTTATAATACTTGGTTGTATATCATGTCATAGATTATATTATCATTGTTGTCATTGATTATAATTGAATATATTATAATTTTTGTAGTTATTTAGGAAATTATGAGGCGAAATCACCATTGAAATGAACTATAATGAAAATTTTAATAGAATTTTTTCAATAACTTTGGAGCATGTATTTCCTAGGATAAAGTTTATTTTGTTAAAGTATTTCTTAGATTCTACCGACATGTAGATTTTTTTACTTTAATTAGTGCAATAACTTAATAGTAGTTGATGAGTTATTTTAATCAAAGTAATGTGTGAGTTTTTCGAATCATATTGTAATTATCAGCTACTGTAGTTCTAAATATAATCTTTGAAATCTTAGATTGCAGCTGATGAGCCACCACCAGATGGTTGTAATGCATTTGTGGTTATCCATAAGAAGCACACCTGTAAAATTAATGAGATTAAAAAGCTGCTGAAGAAGGCTACTTCAAGGTAAATTAAAAATACCCTATAATGATAGAAGTGGTTTATAAAGAGAGAAGAGTTGAAATTTTGAAATAGCAGAAATTTCTCATAATAAAAAATTTTAATATTCTAAGGTTCTATATGCAAGAATGTGATATATATTAAAAAATTTAATGTATTGGAGAATATTTTGTCTTGATTAGTTTTTGATTTTAGAATATAAGTTACACCAAAATACCATAAAATATATGAAATATGTTTTATACAAATATAAATTATTTTTTGAAATAAGCATGCAAAGTCATGGATTTATTTGGACTATAACTCTTTAAATATAAACAACATATACCTGGGGAATAACAAAATTAATAGTGAAAACAATATAGATTTGCTTTTTTTATGTTTTACTCAAAACTTTTTTTTACTTTTTGTATTTTATTAAAAAAGGCAAATCAGAAGGAGATTATTAATTTATTAGTGAGTTTCACAAATACCTACCAGTGTATGTTTTATTGCCTGATTATACTTTAAAAAGTAATAGTTGCTTTAAGTTTGAAAGAGCTGTTTATATATGAAACAGCAATATATGTAGTTATTCATATTAATACTTCTCTCATTTGTTTCAAACCTTTTCTAATATTTTTTATACTTCATATTGATTTTAATATGCAGAAAGCTTTTATTTTTATGTAGCCAGATTTTTCCTGTGTGACTTTTACATTATTTTTATACTTAGTTTTTTCCAACCCTGATTGAGATTGAGAGATTTTACTAATACTTTCTAGTAGCTTTCTTAGTTTTTCCTTTTATTTTACATGAAACTTTTAATCCATCTGTAATTTATTTTCATCAACCAACCAGATTTCTTTTTCTCAGGTAACTAGGCCATTATTGTATTCATTATATTTATGTTATTAATAGGTCTATTTGACAGCTATTCTGTTGCATTATCTTTTTCTTACATAGCAGTGCCATACTGGTTTTTTTGTTTTTTCCAATTATTTTTTATTTGTTTATGTTCATGGAGTACAAATGTAATTTTGCAAGATTGATACATTGCACCGTGGTGAAGTGGGGGCCCTCAGGGCATACATCACTGAAGCAATGCACGTTGTACCCACCAAGCAACATCCCACTCTCCCCACTTCTCTGAGTCCCCATTGTCCATCATTCCACACTCTGCTTCCATATGTACACATTATTTAGTTCCCACTCAAATGTGAGAACATGCAGTATTTGTCTGTGTCTGAGTTGTTTCACTTAAGGTAATGGCCTCCAGTTCCATCCATGTGCTGCAAAAGACATTATGTCATTCTTTTTTATGGATGAATAGTATTTCATTGTGTATATTAATATATACCACATTTTCTTTATCCAGTCCTCCACCGATGGACACTTAGGTTGATTCCATATCTTCACTATTGTGAGTAGTGCTGCAGTGAGCATACGAATGTAGGTCTTTTTCATGTATTGGTTTCCTTTGGAAAGATGCCCAGTCATGGGATTGCTGGATGAAAAGGTAGTTCTATTTTTAGTTCTTTAAGAAATCTCCATATTATTTTCTGTGGAGGTTTCACTAATTTGTGATCCCTCAACAGTGTGTAAGAGTTCTCTTTTCTCCACATACTCATCAACATCTGTTATTTTTTCTGTTTTTAATAATAGCCATTCTAATTGATGTGAGGTAATATCTCACTGTGGACCTCATTGTGGTTTTAATTTGTATTTCTCTGATTAATAATGTTGAACATTTCTATGTATGTTGTTGGTCATTGTCTTCTTTTGAAAAATGTCTGTTCATGTCCTCAGCCCACTTTTTAATGGAGTTGGCTTATTATTTTTTTTTTTGTTCTTGAGTTGTTTGAGTTCCTCGTAAATTCTGGATGTTAGTCCCCTGTTGGATATATAGCTTGTAAATGTTTTATCCTATTCTGCAGGTTGTCTGTTCACTCTATTGATTATTTTGATATGCAGAAACTGTGTAGTTCAATTAAGTCCCATTTGTCTATTTTCATTTTTGTTGCCTGTGCTTTTTAGGTCTTAGTCATGAATTCTTTGCCTAGACCAGTGTCCAAAAGTTTTCCCTAGGTTTTCTTCTAGTATTTTTATAATTTCAGAACTTACATTCAAGTGTTTAATCCATCATGAGCTGATTTTTGTATATGGTAAGAGATAGGGATCTACTTTCATTCTTCTACATATGGCAATTCAGTTTTCCCAGCACCATTTCTTAAAAAGGGTGTCCTTTCCCCAGCGTATGTTTTTGTCAACTTTGTCAAAGATCAGTTGGCTATAAGTATGTGGCTTTATTTCTGGATTCTCTGTTCTGTTCCATTAATTGCTTTGGCTATTTGGGCTCTTTTTTGGTTCCATATGAAATTTAGATTGCTTTTTCTAATTCTGTGAAAAGCGATGTTAGTATTCTGATAGCATTGAACCTGTAAATTGCTTTAGGCGGTATGGTCATTTAACAGTGTTAATTATTACTATTCATGAGCATAGGGTATGTTTCCATTTGTTTGTGTCATCTACAATTTCTTTCATCAGTGTTTTGTAGTTTTCCATGTAAAAAAAAACTCTCGTATCTTTGTTTAAATATATTCCTAGGCGCTTTGATTTTTTTTTTTTTTTTTTTTGGCAGCCATTGTAAATGGGATTGACCTCTAGATTTGGTTCTTGGCTAGGTCATTATTGGTGTGTAGAAATGCTACTGATTTCTGTACAATGATTTTTTATCCTGAAACTTGAGTGAACTCATTTAATCTAAGAATTTTTTGGTGGAGTCTTTAGGGTTTTCTAGATAAAAGGTCGTATTGTCAGCATAAATAGGTACAACTTGACTTCCTCTTTTCCGGTTTGGTTGCTTTTTATTTTTTTCTCTTGATTCACTGCTCTGGCCAGGACTTCCATTGCTATGTTGAATAAAAGCGGTGAAGATGGGCATCCTGTCTTGTTCCAGTTCTTAGAGGAACGCTTTCAACTTTTCCCCATTAGATATGTTGGCTGTGGGTTTGTCGTGTATGGCCTTTATTATTTTCAGCTGTGGCCCTTCTATACCTAGTTTCTTGAGGATTTTTATCATGATGGGATGCTAAATTTTGTCAAATGCTTTTTCTGCATCTGTTGAGACAATCGTGGTTTTTGTCCTTCATTCTATTGATGTGATGTATCACATTTATTGATTCGCATATGTTCAACTCTCCTTGTAACCCTGGTATAAAATTCACTTGATCATGGTGTACTGTCTTTTGATGTGCTGTTGGATTCTATTGGTAGTGTTTTGTTTAGGATTTTTGTGTCTGTATTCATCAGGGATATTGGTCTGTAGTTTTCTTTTTTTGTTATGTCCTTGTCTGATTTTGGTATCAGGGTAATAATACTGGCTTCATGGAATGAGTTGGGGAGAATTCCCTCCTCTGTTTTTTGGAATAGTTTCAGGAGCATTGGTATCAGTTCTTCTTTGTAAATTTGGTAGAATTTGGCTCTGAAGCTATCTGGTCCTGAGCTTTTTTTGTTGGGAGATTTTTTATTACTGATTCAATCTTGCTACTCATTACTGGTCTGTCCAGGTAGTCTATTTCTTCCTCATTCCATCGTGGGAAGTTGTATGTTCTCAGGAATTTATTCATTTCCTCTAGGTTTTCTAGTTTGTGAGTGTAGGATTGTTCATAATATACTCTAATGATCTTTTGTATTTCTGTGATATCACTTGTGTTGTCCCCTTTTTCATTTCTTACTAGGTTTATTTGGATCTTTTCTCCTTTTGATTAGTCTAGCTAGTGGTTTATTGATTTTGTTTATCTTTTCAAAGAAGCAACTTTTGTTTCATTGATCTTTTCTGTTGTTTTTTAGTCTGTATTTTGTTTTGTTCTGCTCTGATTTTATTTATTTATTTTTTGAGACAGGGTCTCACTCTGTTGCCCTGGCTAGCATGTAGTGGTGTCATCATAGCTGACTGCAGCCTCACACTCCTGGGCTCAAGTGTTTCTCTTCCTCAGCCTCCCAAGTAGCTGGGACTACAGCCAAGTGCCACCAGGCCCAACTAATTTTTTTAAATTTTTTGTAGAGACAAGATCTCCCTATGCTGCTCAGGCTGTTCTCAAACTACTGGCCTCAAGTGATCCTCCTGCCTTGGCCTCCCAAAGTGCTAGGATTACAGGCATGAGCCACCATGCCCAGGTTGCTCTGATTATCTTTATTTTTCTTCTGCTAACTTTGGGTTTGATTTGTTGTTTTTCTAGTTCCTTGAGGTATGATGTTAGTTAATTTGTGATCTTTCTAGTTTTCTGATGCAGACATTTAATGCCATAAACTTCTATCTGAGTACTGCTTTTGCTGTATCTCACAGGGTTTGGTATCTTGCGTTTTCATTTTCATACATTTAAAAAAATATTTTAATTTCCATCTTTATTTCTTCATTGACCCAGCGATCGTTCAGAAGTATGTTCAATTTCCTTGTATTTGCATAGTTTCTGAAGTTCCTGTTCATATTGATTTCTAGCATTATTCCACTGTGGTCTGAGAAGATACTCGATACATTTTTGATTTTTAAAAAATTGTAGAGGCTTGTTTTGTGTCCTAACATGTGATCTGTCTTGGAGAACCTTCCATGTGCTGTTGAAAAGAATGTATATTCTATTAGTTGTCAGGTAGAATGTTCTGTAAATGCCTGTTAAGTCCATTTGGGCTAAAGTCCAATTGAAGCCCAACTTTTTTTGTTGATTTTCTGTCTCGATTTGTCTAGTGCCATGAGTTGGGTGTCGAAGTTCCCCACTGTAATTACATTGCTGTCTATCTGTTTTTTTAGGTCTAGTAATTGTTTTGTGAATCTGGGAGCTCCAATGTTGGGTACATATGTATTTAGGATTGTTATATTTTCTTGCTGAATTGACCCCTTTGTCGTATGTAATGACCTCCTTTGTCTTTTTTTTTTTTTTTTTTTTTTTTTTTTTTTTTTTTTTTTTTTTTTTTTTTGTGTTTTTTTGTTTTTTTTTTTTTTTTTTTTTTCCTCTTTTTTTTTTTTTTTTTTTTTTTTTTTTTTTTGCTGTTTTGACTTAAAGTCTGTTGTATCTGATGTAAGTATAGAGTATAGCTACTTCTGCTTACCTTGGTTTCCATTTGTGTGGAATATCTTTTTTCACCCCTTTACTTTCAGTCTGTATGTATCTTTATGGGTAAGGTGAGTTTCTTTAAGCAGCATATAGTTGGAACCTGTGTTTTTTATCCATTCTACCAATCTGTATTTTTTATTTTTATTTTTTTTTTTCAATCTGTATTTTTTAAATGCAGCGTTTAACCTGTTTACGTTGTAGGTCAATATTGACATGTGAGCCTTTATTCTTCTCATATTGTTAATTGTTTTCTAATTTTATAAATGCTTTGTTTCTCTTTCTTTGCCTTTTTGTCTTCGTGTCCAAATGCCACTTCACATCAGCATGACCCTCTCTTTTGTGGCTTTAAACTTTTGTCCAAAATGGAAAACTGTATGTTTAAATTAAAAGAAATCTTATATGGTCATTATAAAAGAATTCAAATACTTTCAAAAAATGCAAAATAGCAAGGGAAAATGACCCATAATTCTGTTAACAGTTTGGTATATTCTCTTTTCTTCTTTTTTAATGAATATATTCATATGCAGATATATTCTTTTAACCAACATGGGTTTGTACTAGAACAAATGGTAGAAAGGATATCTTAGAACCTTCCCTTGCTAAGTTATGTATCGTTACATGTAAATAAATAAAAATATGGGCATGCTTGGTCATTGTGGAGCAGGACCCGTATATATTGTTCATTGTATTTCCACCTGACCCATAGTAATCAAAAATGTTGTTGGATGAATGATACTGTAATGAAATGAGCTAGTACATTTAGTTATCGTACTCTTTGTGATGGATATATAGGTAGTTAAGTTTTCTTCTGTTATAAATAATATCTAGTTGCACTTCCTTGTAAATATCTTTGTTCAGTTATCTTGAATGCTTTCTTAGGTAAATTTCTAGAATGAGAATCACTAGGTAAGTACATGTAAATGTATACATTTAAAATTATTATTAGTACTGTACTTCAAAATTATTCTTCAGAAAGCTGAAGTTTTATACTCCATTGCTGCAGTTTTAACCAATGCTAATTTGTATTATTTCCCTTTGTAATCTTTAGTCAATTCAGCAAATGAAAATTGATATTTTTAAATGTAATCTCAGTTTTTAAAAATTGTTTTTCCTTTTATGTAGTCATCTTCTGTTGGTGTGATTTTTCTGCCTATGATATATCTAAGCGGTTCCTTAATCATAAAAGCAAACTCTGAAAGGTATATGTCTATAAATACAAGGAAGGAAGGTTCTATCTATCACAGCCTCATGAACAAACAGTAGAGAGCCCTTGCCTTTGTCTCTGGAAAGTCTATTACACCTCTTCTAATTTTTCCTTTTATATTCAACCTTAGGATTTATCTGCTAGTATTGTTTAATTAGCAGCCTTTCCAATTTTCAATGATTGTAAATTCTTTGAAGGAAGACTCTCTCAGACTAATATTTAAATGTATAAAACCCTGTATAGATTACTAAATGTACTTCTATAACATTAATACTTATTTAATAAAATCAGTTTTTTAAAATGATAATCCAGCTGATAAATGTGTGCCATTTGAATTCCAAGGTTTCAGTTAAAGTTTATGAGAACGATTTTAATAGTTTCATCCAATTTTAGTTCTTTCTTAGCATTTATTAATAGCATCCTATGAAGAATGACAGCAAATTAAATTTCTGTTGTTTTACACATTCATGTCTCTCCATCTGTTGCCGAAGAGATTAATAGTGAAGTGGAATCCTATGGAAACCTATTTATGGTTGTTTTTTATGCTTCAAATATCCAAACATTGACAGTAACATTCTTAAAATCACGTCTTGTGTTAAATACCAATAATTAAATAAAAGTGAATGAATGTGTAAAGCTTTTATACTTCAATAAAAAGTTTATTAAAATAAAAAGGTAGAAGCATGTACATACTATAAGAGCCAAACTGTAAGCTACTATAATGTAAGGATGCTTGAATAATATCATTTTACAAACTAGAAATAAATACAGTACTCTATATTGAGTATTGATACCGATATTGATTTCAAACTTTAAGCCAAACAATTAGTGGAAATCTCTCAAATTTTTCTGTTAGTAAGATTTATTGAGCACTTGATTGATTTTGATTTAAAGTTAACTCAGTAATATTAATTTAGCCATCTTTCACATAAAAGTTAATTTATTTCCATTAGCAAGGCTTAACCTATAATATTAAACAAAATATTTATAGAAATTTAAGCTTCTCTTTTAGAAGATATAATCTGCACATGTATAAGTTTTCAGCCATATCAGAAAAACTGAGTACCTAATTAGTTACCTTAATTACCATAATTTATTGTAGAAAGTCTGTCTCTAAATAAGTTTATCATGAATATTAAAGGAATGTTTCTGTATAGCATGGTATAACTCAGTGGTTGTCACCAAAAGTTTTTATTACTTTCTATTAGCTCAAATAAGCAATGTAATATTATTTTTTAATTTACTTCTTAATAAAAATAGTCAATTTCCATTTTAAATTTAGATTTTGAGAATTTTAATCCTTACTATGCATAGGTTAATATTATAGCAGTTGTGGAAGAATTAAAAAATATAAAGGAAATATTATCTATTTATACCTACAAAATTTTCTTTACATACAAATCACTATAATAATAAACAATGATATAAACATGCTGTAAAATTTGATAAAGTAATATGTCAGTAACAGAAAGAAGTCTTTACCGATCTAGTATATGAAACCTGAGGGAATCAATAGAAAGTGACAAACTTTAGTATGTTTAAGTACTTGTTAATTTTGAATGTATTTCATTTCACTCTGATGAGTTATGTTCATCTGTTGTAAGTACAGAAATTTTTCCTTTTAATTTTTCTGATGCATTTTTATATTACACCAAAAGGACATGCTCTTGATAAGTTTTAACTTGTATGAATTCTCAAATTTTAGATTCCACTGTTTCATAAAATAGCCAAAAGATAATACTCTGAATGTGTCTGCGATTGGTATTTTTTCAAATAACTAGTTTATTGTTGAAAGAGTTATATACAAATGGTAAAACATGGAGTAATACATTAATATATATATATATATACACACACACAGCAAAATAAGACTCTTTTATACTTCGGACTTCTAGAACTTCTCTCCAGAGACAATCAGTGCTATCAGGTTCTTGGATATCCCACTAGAAATAGTCAGTGTATGTATGTGTAATCATAATTGTATAGGTGAAATATATGCCCCTTTTACCATTGGTGGTGACACAGCATACAACGTTTGGTTCCTTTTTTCCCTTAACAATATTTCTGACTGATATTTTAGATGAATGGAAGTTTGCAAGAATAAGAGAAAAATGATCATATCTTGTGCACCGATGTGTGTGCTTTATCCTTTGCCACATGATTTGAAAGTCATTTTAGCAAATCCATAGGATACTCCAGGAGGTAACTGGAATTTGTCCTCTAGTACAGATAAATAGGTCCGGGAGAGATCAAATAACTTGCCCAAGGTCCCAAAGCTAGTAAGTAGGTAAGTTAGAATTTGAATCTAATTCTACCTTATTTCAAAACCCACGATCTCTTTTCTTTTCACGTTGCATGCTGTAACTGTGTTATTCATATCCTCTTTTCTTTTCTCCTTTATTATTTGTTATTTAAAGGTAGCAATTGATTGAATGATTGTAAAGATCTGAATTCATTAAATAAAAAGTTATGTCTCAGCATCCTTGTTATTCTGAACTTCATTATCTCATGGTTTGCTTTCTACCTGTGTAAATTGCTGAAAGACAGGGGCTTTGAAATTCCATAGACATGAGTCGAAATTCTGCCTTTCTGTTTGATCTTCTCCTAGTTATTTAACTTGTCTGAGCCTTAGAAACTTTAAGTAGATTGAAGATAGAATTTACTAATAAAGAATCTAGCACAAGGCCTGGCAAATAAGAGGATGTCAGTTAAAGTGTGTTTATGATAATAGGGCTAGATCATAGGACTTGTGGTTTCTTTGATTATCCTGGAGGATTTGATGAGGACTTGTTCATACTATGTATTGATAATCTTTGAATAAAATAGTGCCTTTCTTTTTTAAATATTTGGAACTTGTTTTCAGGAAATATGAGCTATAATAAAAAATTTTATCATTCTAATTGAAGAAAATATAATTTTTATTTCATTGAAAATTATGTTGCCATTATATATTCTTATTTAAAAATAATGAACCTTGTTAGAAAATAAAGTATTTTTAATATTCAATTTTGGGTTAACCAAATTCTTTTCTTCCTTTTGTGTCATATAGTAGAAGTTACATGCACAAAGTGACCATAGGAAATTTAAGTTCTTTTTCTGTGATTTTATATATTGTGAATTGTTTGATAAGCAGAAATTATAAAGTGTCATAATATATTTCTAATATGCTATTAACTTTCAATTCTCTTAAAAGTTTGTGTTTTGTTTTTATTTTAGGCCCAGACCTTACCTGTTTAAAGGAGATCATAAATTTCCTACAAACAAAGAGAACTTACCAGTGATTATTCTCTATGCAGAAATGGGTACCAGAGCATTTAGTGCATTTCACAAAGTATTGTCTGAAAAAGCACAAAATGGGGAAATTCTGTATGTTCTTCGCCACTATATTCAGGTACATGCTTGTTTTTTCTAAGATTATTTTGGCTATAGGAAAAAGCCAATTTTTATGGCAATTTTCTTGCTAGATTTATGTAATAATTTTCACCAGAATAGTTACTTAAGATTTTAACACAAGAAATGTAAATTTTATGTGGAAAAATATATTGAGATTCTGTCTGTTTTGGGGTATTATGTTTATAATTCTTTAATCCCTTATATCTGGCACAGATTTAAAACTTGAATAAAAAAAGCATACTTCAATAACGTGTAATATTTGCTAGAACTCAAATATAGTTATTTTTAATAAAAATGTATCACAATGAAGAAATCTGATTTATGTGATATACTGATAGTACGTGTAGTATTAGGTCAAAATGCTAAACATGGTCTAGGAATACTCTTAAACCTATTTCTTTTTCTTTCTCCTTCAGATTTCTGGTCAAATGTGTTGTATTGTCCCCCATTCTCCCAGCCTCTCCTTGCTGTTACACTATCACATTATTCTGTTTTAATGACTTCATAACACTTGTTACTGTATCTCAAATTTATTTCTTTTTTTAATTTTTAATTTTTTTTTTATTTCTTCAAGATATTATGGGGGTACAAACATTTTGGTTATATGTAATGCTGTTTGCCCCTCCCAAGCCAGGGCTACAAGTATGTCCCTCCCCATACAGTGCGTTCAGTTTCCATTAGTTGTGGGTTTACCCCCTGCCCCCCGAGCGACACCCATTGAGTATTACTACCATGTGAACACCTTAGTGTTGGTCAGTTAGTACCAATTTGATGGTGAGTACATGTGATGCATGTTCTCAAATTCATTTCTTTAACACCTCCAACACATACACACACACACACACACACACACACACACACACACACACACGCACACATGAATATAATGGCCATTAGTGGAACGACTTTGTTATAGCTGGTATTCTCAACATGGAAGGAGTGTTTTAATTTGCATTTCTCAAATTATTAATGATTTACATATTAATATTTAATGTGGTAGCATTACAGATGTACTTGTAAATCACCTATCCATAACCTTTGCCTCTTTTCGTATTGGATTCTTCTTTCCCCTCATTGATTTATAAGTGTTTTTATATTAATATATTCTGGATACTAATCTTTTCTTCCATACTTTGCAAACATCTTCTTCTCGTGTATGTCTGGTCTTCTGGTATTTAAAAAAAAATTGTTGATGACATCTTTCATTGAGCAGACGTATTAATTGGAGTATAGTCCAATTTATCCAGCTTTTCCTTAATGATTTCCTTCATGATTCATAAAGACATTCTCTTAATCTTGTAAGAGTTAAAGTTCTTTATGTTTTGGTCTTTTACCAATCTGGAATTTATTTGAATATGCTATAAGATCAAGATGTAATTCTATTTTTCTATATGGAAAATCATTGGTCTCCATATACTTAGTTGAACAGTCTTTATTCCACTCCGTAATATACCGAGTTTTCATATAAAGCGAGTATTTGTTTTTATACTCTTTATTCTGTTCTAGTGATATGTATGTTGGTTCTACACAAATATAACATCATTTTAATTGCTGTAGCTTTAAACTTTATCTTGATACTGGTAGTACAGCTCTGCCTCTTAGTTTTTGTTTTCCTAAATACCTTGGTTGTTCT
Source organism: Indri indri (assembly GCA_004363605.1). Taxonomy (NCBI): domain Eukaryota; kingdom Metazoa; phylum Chordata; class Mammalia; order Primates; family Indriidae; genus Indri; species Indri indri. The sequence goes on along the minus strand of RJWJ010007208.1, from coordinate 25,906 downwards.
TGCATGGTATGTATCCATGTTAATTTTAGAATCAGTTGGCCGGGTTCCATGAAGCATGTTGTTGGGATTTTGGATGGGAGTTAATTGGACTTTTCTGATTAATTTTGGAGAGACTTCTCCTTCATGTTTATTGAGATTTGTCTTCTGTAAACATTTCTTATTTCACCGTTTAGTCACAAGTCTTTTGAAAAGTATCATACAACCACTTTGGAAGACAGTTTGGTATAGCTTATTATAAAGTTCAATGTCAGTTTATCACACAGTTCAGCAACAGTACAGTGTTGGGTTTCAAAGATCACATAGAGTCTTGTGTCAGTTACTACAGTACCATCACATTCACATATGGGAACATATGTTTTTGTGGGAAAATAAGTTTTCACTTCACTTGGATAAATACCTGGGAGTGCTGTTGCTGAACTGTGTGATAAATTGATATTTAACTTTATAATAAACTATACCAAACTGTCTTCCAAAGTGGTTTGTACCATTTTATATCCACCCCAGTTATAAAAGAGAGTTTTTCTGTTCTAAATCCTAAGTACCATTTTTTAATGTCAATTTTTGGATTTTATTCATTCCAGTAGGTATGCAATGGTATCTTATTGTGGTTTTGATTTGCATTCCCTAATGACTCATGAAGCTGAGCAACTTTTCATGAGTTTGTTTGCCAGGTATATGTTTTTGGTGAATTGTCTATTTATTTGTTGAGTTTTAAGAATTCTTTGTATGTTCTGGATACTAGTCATTTGTCAGGTGATTTGCAAACATGTTCTACCAGTCAGTGGATCATGTAGTCATTCTCTTAACATTGCCTTTTTGCAGCTCAAAAGTTTTTAATTTTGATCGAGTTCATCAGCTTTTTTGTTTAATGGACTATATTTTTGGTGTTGTGTCTAAAAACATCACCATTCTCAGGGTCATGCACATTTTCTTCTAGAAGTTTTATAATTTTGTGTTTTACATTTAGGTTTATGATCAATTTGAGTTAATTTTTGTGTAACTTGTGAGTTGTGTGTTGAGGTATATTTTTCTGCATGTGGATGTCCAGTTCTAACATCGTTTGTTTAAAAGACTATCCTTCTTCTTTGAATTTCCTTTATACCTTTGTAAAATATAATTGACTCTATATCAGGGTTCACAACACCCCCGGTATAACTGGGTCTCGGGGCAGTGTGCGTTGCAAGAGATGAGAGAGACAAAGACATGGACACAAAAAGTAAGGTGAAAGGGTGTGAGGAAATCAGGGGACCACCAGCATTCCCATGAGCCAGGTGGCACTGATTTAAAGTACAGCACCCGCTTTTATTCTCTTTTTCATGCTATAGATTACAATGATTTCACATGAAAAGCTCATGGGTTACAATGTGTAGAAGCTTCAAGGCTCCCCACAAAGTTACAAAATGCCTTAGCTAATTACTCTTTTATCTACGGAAGCAGGAACATACAACTCAATACTAAGCACAACTGTGCCTTGAGGTATGTATAGATAGTATTTCTGAACTCAGCAGCTGTGGCCCATTCAATTGAGGAACAAAGAGATTAGTACTTCTTACTGGGAGGTTAGCTTCCCATTAACTGAGGCGTTGTACTGAAAAATGGAGGGAAGGAATGCAGCCTGATGTTTTAAGAATCGGAGCCTGATGTACCTTCTCCCAGGCTGACATTTTGCAGTCTTCCTCTAAAGCCATGAGAAGTTTTCATGTCAGGCCACTCTGAGGCTTTTTAGGCGTGAGGCCCCTCAGGCTTTGAGGTGGGAGTCTGCTTTGCTGGATTCCCGGATCGCTGGAATGTCCCTCAGCTAGGCAGTTAACTTCTGCCCTTGTCTCTGGCTCCCGCTCAGGCAGCATTCCTTTGTCTCCTCTCTCCCACAGTCTCAGAAATGGGGTCTTATAGGCCTGGTGGTCTTATCCCCATCATGACTCTATTTTTGTAGATCATTTCAGACTCCCCTTTTCTTTGCTGTTGATTTATATGTCTGTCCTTACATCAGTACCACACTGTTTAATTACTGTAGTTTTATAAGCCTTGAGATCAGGTCAGGTGCGTCCTCCAACTTAGTTATTCTTTTTCAGGATTATATTTATTAATCTACAGTTCCTTCACCTCTTCACATTAATTTTAAAATAAGTTTGTCTGTATCTACAAAAAATCCTGACGTTTCGATTGAGATTATGTTGAATGTGTATATTAAGTTTGTGAGAATTAACATCTTAACATTGAGTCTTACATTGACGAAGATGGTATCTCTCAATTTATTTAGATATCCTTTGATTTCTTTCATCAGTGTTTTTATTCTTTTTCAATGTATTTGCCATTTATTTATGTTTCTTACCTTACTGTAATGATTAAGACTTCCAGTCAGTGTTGAATGGGAGTGGTAAGAGAAGATGTTCTTTTTCCTGATCTTGGGGAAAAGCATTTGGTCTTTCACTATTAAATATTATATTGGATGTAGGGATTTTTACCTTTTTATTTAAGATGACCTTTATAAAGGAAATTCTCTAATTTGCTGAAAGTTTTTATTATGAATGTATGTTGAATGTTGTAAATGCCCTTTCTGCATTTATTGAGATAAACTTATGATTTTTCTTGTTTAGTCAGTCTGTTAATACGGTAAGTTACATTGAATGATATTCAAATGTTGAGACAGCCTTACTTTCCTTAGATGAATCTCATTTAGTTTTGATGTATTATGCTTTTTATATATTGCTGGATTGATTTGCTTATATTTTTTTCAGGGTTTTTACATCCATGTTCCTGAGAGATACTAAGGTTTAGTTTTATTTTCTTGTAATATGTTTGTCTAATATTGGTATGAGGTTATTGCAGGCCTCATAGATGAGTTGGGAGGTATTCCTTCCTCTGTTTCCTGTAAGAGATTGATTATGGCCTTGTTTTTTGTTTTTCTGTTTTTGATGTCATGTATTTCTATTATAATATTCATTATTTCTTTCCATTGCCTGGCTTAGGGTTTAGTTTCCTCAGGTATATCTGATTTCTTCTGGTGGTACTTATGTTACTGAGTTTAAAGCTATCTTTATTTTCTAAGTATTTATTGTTACATATTTCCCTCTAAGAACTGCTTTAATTGCATTCCACACGTTTTTACACATTGTACTTTAATGTTTATTTGAATCAAAATATTTAAAGATTTCCCTTGAGACTTTCTTTTTGACCAGTGAGTTATTTGTAATGTTTTAAAGTTGATGTGTAATACATGTACGTATTTTCAGGGTACATGTAATAATTTAATATTCATATAATGTGTACTGATCAAATCCAGGCAATTGCAATATTCGTCACTGTAAATATTTCAGCTAGGAACATTCAAATTATTCTCTTGTGGCTATTTTGAAATGTACAATACATTATTGTTAACTATAGTCTCTCTACAGATCTGTTGAATACTTAGGTGTTATTTCTTCTATATAATTGTACATTTGTAACCATTAATTAATCAACCTGTCTACAGCCCCCTTCACCCCCGCTGCTACCCTTCTAGCCTTTGGTAACCACTAATCTACTCTCTATCTTCATGAGATGCACTTTTTTGGCTTCTATATATTAGTGAGAACATATGATATTTGTGTTTTTTTGCTTGGCTTGTTTCACTTAACATAATGACCTCCAGTTCCGTTCATGTTATGGAAAATGACAGGATTGCATTCTTTTTATGGCTGAATAGTATTCCATTGTGTATGTATACCACACGTTATTCATTTGTCCACTGATGGGCACTTAAGTTGATTCCATATTTCGGCTACTATGAATAGTGCTGCAATGAACATGGGAGTTCAGATATATCTCAATATATTGATTTTTTTTTTTTTCCTTTTGGATATATACATAGTAGTGGAATTGCTGGATCATATGACAGTTCTATTTTTAGTTTTTTTGAGAAGCCTCTAAACAGTTCTCTATACAGGCTATATTAATTTACATTCCTACCAACCGTGTACGTGGGTTCTCCTTTCTTCACATCCTTATCAGCATCATTGTTCTCGGTCTTGTGGATGAAAGCCATTTTAAGTGGGTGAGATGATATTTAATTGTGGTTTTTGTTTGCATTTCCCTGATGATTAGTGATGTTGAGCATTTTTTCCTGTAACTGTTGGCCATTTTTGTGTCTTCCTTTGAGAAATGTTTATACCTTTTGCCCATTTTTAAATTGGATTTGTTTGTTTGTTTATTTATTTATTTATTTATTTTGCTATTGAGTTGAGTTCCTTATGTATTCTGGTTATTAATCCCTTGTCAGATGGATAGTTTGCAAATATTTTTTCCCATTCTGTAGGTTATTTCTTCACTTTGTTAATTGTTTCTTTTGCTGTGCAGAAGCTTGTTATCTTTATTTAATTCCATTCATCTATTTTTGCTCTTGTTGTCTGTGCTTTTGAGGTCTTACACAAAACATCTTTGCCCAGATAAATGTTTTCAAGTGTTTCCTTAATGTTTTCTACTAGTAGTTTCATAGCTTTAGGTCTTAGATTTAAGTCTTTCATTAAGTCTTCCATCCATTTTGATACGATTTTTTTTTATGTGGTGAGAGATAAGAGTCTGGTTTCATTCTTTTGCATATGGTTATCCAGTTTTCTCAACAACATTTATTAAAGAGACTGTCCTTTCTCCATTGTATGCTCTTGGCATGTTTGTTGAAAATTAGTTGGCTGGAAATGTGTGGGTTTATATCTGGTTTCTGTTCCATTGGTCCGTGTGTCTTGTTTTTATGCCAGTACCATGCTGATTTGGTTACCGTGGCTTTGTAGTAAATTTTGAAGTCAAGTAGTTTGATGCTTCACCTTTATTCTTTTTGCTCAGGATTGCTTTGGCTATTTGGGGTCTTTTATGGTTCAATATACATTTTAGGATTTCTTTTTCTCTATTTCTTTGAAGATGCATTCCCTGTCACTGGTATTTTGATAGTGATTACATTTAATCTGTTAATTGCTTTAGGTAGTATGGACATTTTAACAGTATTAATGATTTCTGTCTGTGAATATGGAATATCTTTCCATTTTTTGTGTTCTCTTTAATTTCTTTAATCAGTGTTTTATAGTTTTCTTTGTATAGATCTTTCACTTCTTTGGAGAGATTAATTCATAGGTATTTTATTTTATATTCTTTGTAACTATTGTAAATGGATTGCTTTCTTGAAAATCTTTGGGGTTTTCTAGATAAAAGATCATATCAGCAAAGAGTGATAGTTTGACCACCCCTTTCCCCATTTGGATGCCCTTTCTTTCCTTCTCTTGCCTGATTGCTCCGGCTAGGACTTACGGCACTGTGTTGAATAGAAGGGGTGACAGTGGGCATCCTTGTCTTGTTCCAGTTTTGAGTGGGAATGCTTTCAACTTTTCCCCATTCGGTATGATGTTTGGTTGTGGGTTTGTCACATATGGCTTTTATCATTTTGAGATATATTCCTTCTATGCCTATTTTGTTAAGAGTTTTTGTCATGAAAGTGTGATGAATTTTGTTGAATGCTTTTTCTGCATCTGTTGAGATGATCATATGATCTTTGCTTTTGCTTCTGTTTAGATGGCAAATCAGATTTATTGATTTACATGTGTTGAACGTTCCTAACATCCCTGGGATGAAGTCTACTTGGTCATGGTGGATTATATTTTTGATGTGCTGCTAAACTCAGTTTGGTAGAATTTTATTGAGAATTTTTGCATCTCTGTTCATAAAGGTCTGTAGTTTTCTTTATTTGTTGTGTCCTTTTCTGTCTTTGGTATCAAGGTGGTACTGGCTTCTTAGAATGACTTGGGATTCCTTCCTTCTCTATGTTATGATATAATTTCTGCAGTATGAGTTCGAATTTTTATTTTAAGTCTGATAAAATTTGGCTGTGAAACCATCTGGTCTTGGACATTTTTTTGTTGGGAGATTTTTTATTACTGCTTCAATTTCATTGCTTGTAATTGGTCTGTTCATCAGGGGTTCTATTTTGTCCTGACTGAGCCTTGGGAGGTTGTATGTTTCCAGGAATTTGTGCATTTCCTCAACGCTTTTGAGTTCCTGTTCCTAGAGATTTTTATAGTATTCACAGATGTATTTTGTATTTCCCTGGTTATCAGTTGTGATATCTCTTTTTTTCCTTTCTGATTGAGCTTATTTGGTTTTTTTTCTATTTCTGGTCAATCTAGCAAGAGGTCTAGCAACTTTATCTTTTCAAAGAACCAACTTTTTGTTTCATTAATCTTCTGTATTATTTTTTTGTTTTTGATTTCATTTAATTCTGCTCTGACCTTAGTTGTTTGTTTTCTTCTGCTGGATTTGGGTTTGGTTTACTCTTCCATTTATAGTTCTCGAGGTGATTCATTAGATTGTTGATTTGTGATCTTTCTGTCTTTTTTGATGTAGGCATTTAAGGCTATGAATTTTCCCCTTAGGAATGTTTTTTCTGAATCCCACAGGTTTTGATAGCTTGTGTCTTTTTTGTCATTTAGTTCAAGGAATCTTTTAGGTTGCACCTTAATTTCCTCCTAGACCTAATAATTTTCAGCAGTAGGTTGCTTAATTTTCATGACTTTGTGTAGACTTGAATGTTTCTATTGGAGTTGATTTCTAATTTTATTCCACTGTGGTCTGAGAAGATACTTGGTGATATAGTTTCTATTTTTTTTGACACATGTTTTGTGGCCTTTGTTGTGATCAATCTTGAGAATGTTCCATTTGCTGATGAGAAGAATGTATATTCAGTAGTTTTTAGGTAGAATATTCTATAAATGTTTAGGCCCATTTGCTTTAGAGTCCTCTTTAAGTCCAGTGTTTCTTCATTTATTTTCTGCTTGGGGGATCTTTCTGGTTTTTCAGTGGGGTGTCGAAGTCCCTGGCAATTACCATACTGCTGTTTACCACTTTGTTTAGATGTAGTAGGGTTTGTTTATGAATCTGTATGTACCTGTGTTAGGTATATAAATATTTAGGATTGTTATTAATATTTCATCTTGACGAATTGCTCCCTTTACCATTATTCCATTACCATCTTTGTCTTTCTTTACTATTGTTGATTTGAAGTCTATGTTATCTGATATGAGAATGGCTACACCTGCTTTCCTTTGATTGCCATTTGCATGGAATATTTTTTTCCATTCCTTCACCTTGAGTCTGAATGAGTCCTTATCAGTTAGATGTGTTTCCTGGAGATAGCATATACATGGCTGTATTTTTTTTATCCATTCAGCTAGCCTATGTCTCTTGAGTGGGGAATTCAAGCCGTTCATGTTTATTGAAAGAATTGGTAAGTGGGATGTATTTCTGTTCGTCTTATTGGGTAGAACCTTATTTCTTTGTTTTACCTCTTGAGCCATTATTTTATAGGGCTCTGAGCTTGAGCTTTTGGGTGATTTTACACTGATGGGTTTCCATTGTGCTGATAGATGTATAATGAGGATCTGAGTACTTCGTGCAGGGCAGGTCTGGTCTCAACAAATTACCTCAGTGTTTGCTTATCTGAAAACGTCTTTGTTTCTCTTTCATATACGAAACTGAGTTTTGTGGGATACAAAATTCTAGGCTCTCCATTATTCTGTTTAAGAAGACTGACAATGGGACCCCAATCCCTTCTGGCTTGTAAGGTCTCAGTTGAGATGTCTTCAGTAAGCCTGATGGGTTTTCCTTTGTAAGTCACCTGATGTTTTCGCCTTACGGCTCACAGGAGTTCCTCCTTCCTGTTAACTTTGGCTAATCCGATGACTGTGTGTGTTGGTGATTGCCTCTTCATGATGAATCTCCTGGGTATTTGTTTAGCTTCTTGTGCCTGGATATCTAAATTTCTAGCAAAACCAGGGAAATTTTCCTCACTTATTCCCTCAAATAGGTTTTCCTTTTTTTTTTTTTTTTTTTACCCTTGTGTGTTTTCTTCTTCACCCTCAGGGATGCCTGTAATTCTTACGTTGGGCCTCTTTACATAATCCCGTATTTCTTGTAGGCTTTTTTCCTTCTTCTTAATTCTCTGTTCTTTATCTTTGACTGACTTGTTTAATTTGAAGGTACTGTCTTCAAACTCTGAGATTCTTTCTTTTGCTTGGTCTAGGCTATTCTTAAGACTTTCTAGTGTGTTTTGTATTTCTTTGAATGAATTTTTCATTTCTAGAATTTCTATTTGATTTTTTTTAATGACTTGATTTCTTTAGTGAATTTTTCATTCATTTCCTTAATTTTTTTGTGGTTTCTTTGTGTTGGTTTTCCATTTTCTTTTGTATTTTATTGAGCTTACTTATAATTCATATTTGGAATTCTTTATCTGTCATTTCAACATTCTGATTTTGATTGGTATTTATTGCTAGAGAGCTGATGTTTTCGGGGTGACCTTTCACTCTGATACTTCATACTTACAAAGTTCTTTTGCTAATTCCTTCTCATCTTATTTTTGGATTTTCTTTTATTTAGATAGGGCTTTTCCCCTTCCTTCACTTGTACAGGTGAGTTTGTAGCATATGTTTCATAAGAATGTTTGGCTTTAGGGCGAGGAGGGGACGGATATATACATACACAAAGGGTGCAATGCGCACCCTCCGAGAGATGGACATGCTTGGGACTGGGACTTGGGGGGAAGGGGGGGCAAGGGCATCATACGTAACCTAAACACCTGTACCCCTATAAACAACAAACAATAATAAATAAATAAATAAATAAATAAATAAATAAAAAGAATGTTTGGCTTTGGATATGGGTTCTTTCATGGTGACCTAGGTTCTGGATGGATGTCTTGGTTCTAGATATCCGTGGTGTGGTGGTTTTCTCAGTTGCTAGTTGTTTACAGGCTGTAGGAGTAGTGAGTTATGTGAGTGGGCAGATTCCCTGTCTCTCTTCGGTGAGGGAGGATGGAGATCCTTGAAATCCTTTCTCTTTTCCAGCCCTGTGGTCTTCTTAATGGTGTGAATTGTAATGGTATGCTCACTTTAATCTTGGAGCCAGTAGGAAGTGCTTGTGGGTGAGAATAACTACACCCTGTATGATTGAGTCAGTAAATGCTGTCAAGGGCATGCAAATTGACCTCCATGTCAGTAGGTGGTGCTTGCTGGAAGGAACAAGATGCGGTGTTGTTTTTGTGTCCTGTAACCAGCTCTAGTCTCTCAGGAGAAGCACTCAAGGGCCCCAGGTGGTGAGTGGGGCCCTGGAACTTCAGGTGAGTCCTTATTCTCCACCACAGCAGAGGTGAGGAGCAAGGCTAGGCAGGGGTGGGTTGGGTGAGCTTTCCCTTAGGCTCCACAAAAGCTGGCCACATATCTTTCAGCAAGGGTCAAAGGTCTGCTTCCAGCTTCTGAGACAAGGCTGCCAAGGAGAGGCTGAAGTGGCCTTATCTAACCAGAAAGTCTGCTTATGGAGGCAGGGCCATCTGAGATTCACGGTCTGGCTGTCTGGAGTGGGCCTCGCTCTTCTCCACCCTTCCCTGTTCCACGATTTCCTGTTGGCATTTGCCAGTAGGCAGGAGCCCAAGCCAGTTGAGCTCCCCAACGACTGTGATGTGAGCCAGGAGATTCCATGCCACAATCCCGGTCTGAGCTGACAGTGTGGCCCTCCTGTGGGGGCAGCTGCACCCCATAAGCACGATAGCTAGGACCTACACCGCACACTCCCCCTGATCTGCCCATGTGGGTTCCCTTACCTCCCAAGACTAATGCACAAATCTCCCCTCCATGCTCGTGAGCAATGCAATTGAGACCTGGGGGTATGGGACCTACCCTGTGGGCTCATCCCCAGGTCTCCAACGATCAGTCCTTGACCATGCCAGGGAGAAGCATGCTGGTCCTGAGTTGTCCACGGGGTGCTTAAGCAGGTTCGATGTCCCTCCACCTCGGGGGGGTGCCATGCTCTGATGGAGTTGCTGGGCAGACAGCACCAGGGAGGGCCAGCAGATAGGGAGCTCACAGTCCGAGCACCCCTCTGGCTCTGCAGGACTCCAAGAGGAAAAGTCTTGAGCCCCACCCTCAGTGGAAGCGTCAGTGTTGTAGCTCAATTGTCTCTCTCGGCAGCTGCAGGTGGGACAGGGGAAGGGGAGAAAAAGAGCCTGGATGGAGGAAAGCTAGCACTCTGGTTGTGTCTGTCCTTCATTCCTGGAGGCCACCTGCGCAGAATGTCCAGGCACTGGAGTCACACAGATTACCCGGGACCCACTGGACCCCTGTGACTCCTGCTGTCTGGGCTGGAGTTGAGGAATATCTGTGTGGAAATGAACAAGATAAAACCTGAGGAGTTGAAGCTCCCTGGGGAGGAAAAAGGTGCACGGTGGGTAGAGAAGCAGTATGGCACCTGCAATGCCATCTCGGGTCTGTGGAGTTGGGAGGTGCTCCAGGGGGGTGCCAGTCTGGTGCCCTGTCCACAAGAAGCTCCCAGCTCACTGGTGGCAGCAGCTTCTGGGCTTGTGTGTGCAGAAAGTCTTTCCAGTAGCTTGGGAGTCCACAGACTGTCAGAGATGTGAGGGAGGGTGAAACAAAGCATTCCACCTACCCTTATCACTGGACCTACCCTTTTCACTCTCGTGTGTTGATCTGTGCTAATAACCTTGCTCCTTCCTGTTCTTCTCCACTTCTTCCCATGGAGTCTCCTTAAGGTTCTGGCACCCTTCCCTCAGACCCATACCCGATCTCTCTTTGTTTGTTTGTTTGTTTGTTTGTTTCTCTTTCACCTAAAATGTCTCATTTTTACTGAGATACTCTGGCAGCTAGTGTCTCTGGTCAGCCATCTTACCTTCCTCAAGACATTCACATTTAATGTGATTTGATGTTGTTGGTTTAAAAATCTGTCACTTAGCTGTCTGTGTTTGTTCCATTTGTGCCTTGTTTGTCTGTAGTGTGTCTTTCTCTGCTTGTCTGTAATATTGTCTCTTTGTCTTTGGTTTCTGGAGTTTGACTATGAGATTCCTGGGAATTTAGCCTGATAGATGTTCTCTGAGTTTTTTGGATGTGTGGTTGGGTAGCTTTCACTGGTTTGGGACCAGTATTTTTCCCTGCTCCTTGCCACCCCCACTTGCGTTCTCTTTTTCTTCTCCTTTTGAGATTCTGATTATGTCTACATTAGAACATCGGATCTTGTTCCACAGGTCCTGAGTGTTCCATTCTGGTTTTGTTGTTTTTGTTTTTTCTTTGTTTTTTGTTTTTTTTTTTCTTCACTGATTTTTCTCTTTGAATTCAGTTTGGATAATTTCTATTCACTTGCCTTTGAGTTCACTGATTCTTTGGTCTGTCAGGTTTACTTATGAGTCCATTGAAGGTATTTTTTATTTCTATTAATATTCTTTTTATTTCTAGCATTGCCATTTGGATCTGTCTTATATTTAATAGCTTGCATTTATGTGCTAAATTTGCTTCTCTGACCATATATATTGTCTAGCTTTTTCATTAGAGCCTTGAACATGTTAATTATAGTTATTTTAATTCCCTGCTGATAGTTCTAACATATTTTATATATCTGATTTTGGTACTGTTGATTGCTTTGTCTCTTCAGACTTTTTTTTTCCTAGCCCATTTGGACACCTTGTGATTTTTTGTTATTTTTGAGGCAAGAAAGGGAGGCAAATAATTTCTTAGTGCTGATCGAAGCTACCTTATAACTTCTCAAAGTAGTAATACATGATCGTATAAGGATAAAAAAACATGTTACCAGTATTTGTGAACAAGGCAGACATTCTTTGAATTAGAATTTGTGAGGAAGAATCTGTCATCCCTTTCTTTTCTCCTTCCTTGCACATTCATTGTATGCTGTGTCTGTTTCTGAATTTCTATGTAACAAATCTTTCCAAAATTTAGTGGTTTAAGGTGGTAAGGACTTCTTATTTCTATTGATTCTGTGAGTTGGAAGTCTGGGCGTTTCTTCTTCTGGTTTCATTCATTCAGTAGTGGCCATGCAATATTAGATTAGAGGTTGAGCATTCAAGTTATTCTCGCATAGTTGTGTAGCAGTCAGTTGTGTCTAGTGGCTGGAGTTCCTTGCTTCTCTTCCACATGACCTCTCATCTTCTAGTTGTTTATACTGTGATTCTTCACATCAGAGTGGCTTAGGGTACCAAAAAAGAAAGAGTAGAAGTTACAATGTTTCTTAAGCCCTAGGCCCAAGAACTCATACAGTGACACTTCTCCCACATTGTATCAAGCAAAGCAAGTCACCAGGCCAGTCAGATTTGAAAGAATGGTGAAGAAATAGACTTAGTTTTTTGGTAGGAACTGGCAAGGTCACATTGGAAAGGGGTTTGAGCATGGATAGGAGTTACTCATTTATGGTCATTATTATAATGATCTTTCACAAATACCTATGCTCCTGCGCTCGGTGCTGGTGATAGAAGATAAATAGCTTATTTCAGTGTCTTAATTTTGTTTTCTGTATTTCAATAATTTGTGATGCAGTTTCACTGCATTGATATCAGTCTTAGGGGAGGACCCTAATCACTTTTCGTGCACCATGCACTGATATCAATCCACGCACCAGTATCAATCCACTTGCATGAGTCTGGTGAGACAGAACGCTTACACAAGTTAAGCAAAGTACTATTACTCAAAGATAGGCAGCAAGGGATAATAGAAGCCTAGGATTCATGATGAGCTGTTCCCCTGAGGCTCAGGAAAGCTGCCCAGGACAGATGGAGTCTCATGTACGCGTGCTCCACATTGCACTGCAGCTGAGGGACCCTGAAAGCATGCTCTGTCCTGGGTTTTATACCTGGGGACAACTTAACAAGCTGGGTAAAAGCACTGCAAGACATCAGGACATCCTGTTCTAAGAGGGGTGGAACAGAGCCCAGCTGGTCTGGCTGTTTCCTCTTTATTTCAGGATGTTGCTTTCCTAGCACATCATTCTGCAGTTATTCTGAGAACTACAAGTGAAAAGCGGGAAAGAGCTGGATTGCCAAGGTCTTCTGGGGACTTGTCCTGCAATAACATCATATAATATTTTTTTCCCTGGTATTCTTCGCCATTCTCAATTTAATCATTCATTGGTAATTTTGAATGAGTTATTGCCGTTTAGTAGAAGTGGGAAAATCTTAATAAATGTCCTTAAGTGTGTGGGCATAAAGATATTTGCATAATCCACATAAAGATTATCTATATAGAGAAAATTATGGATGTGTTGGGTGTGTGTGTAATTGTAAATAATTAAATATTTTATTTAAGTCATTAATTCCATAAATATTTGAATGTCTCTGTGCCATGTACTGTTCATATAACAGTGAATGGATAGAAACAATCCTTATTCTCAGAGAACTTCAATTTTAGTGGCAGAAGATCTAAAACAAATAAATACATTTATATTAGGTGGCGATAAAAGTGTTTTAAGAAAAACATGAAAGAAAAAAAGGATCAAGAGTCATGAGGCTAGAATGTACACACAGAACATTTTATATAGTCTAATTCTCTTATACCAGTAATTCTCAATCTTTTTCCCAACTGAGTCTTCCAGAAGGAAAAATATATTCCTATCTATAACAGTGGTACCATAAGGCTATGATTCTCTTATGAGTAGGGCAGAGATGAGAGACACATCAGAATATAGGAATGGGAGTGGGAGATGCAAGTGAAGTTGAGCCTTGAACAATGTGGGGGTTAAGGGTGCCAACCTTCCACATAGTCAAAAATCCACTTATAACTTTTTTTTTTTTTTGGAGGCAGGTTCTTGCTCTGTCAGCCAGGCTGGAGTGCAATGGCCCCATCATAGGTCACTGCAACCTCAAATTCCTGGGCTCAAGCTATCCTCCTGTTTCAGCCTCTCAGGTAGCTGGGACTACAGGCATGTACTACCATGCCCAGCTAATTTTTCTATTTTTTTGTAGAGATGAGGTCTCGCTCTTGCTCAGGCTGGTCTAGAACTCTTGGCCTCAAGCAGTCCTCTAGCCTTGGCCTCTCAGAGTGCTAGGATTACAGGCATGAGCCACTGCCTATGTATAACTTTTGATTCCCCCAAAACTTAACTAGTGATAGCCTACTGTTGACCAGAAGCCTTACCAATAATCAGTCAATTAACATATTTCGTTTATGTATTATATACTATATTCTTACAATAAAGTAAGCTAGAGAAAAAAATGTTATTAAAATCATAAGAGAAAATACATTTACTGTTCATTAAGTGGAAGTGGATCATCATAAAGGACTTCATTCTTATCATCTTCACATTAAATAGGCCGATGAGGAAGAGGAAGGATTGATCTAGCTGACTCAGGATAGCAGAGGTGGAAGAAAATCCATGTATAAGTGGACCTGTACAGTTCAAACTCCTGTTGTTCAAGGGTCAATCGTATGCTCGTCTTATTAAATGTACCCCCAAGTGATTCTCTAGGGAGGTACCCCCATGTGTTGAGAATCTGTCCCAAGTTATTCTTTGGAGAATGTGACCATTAAATATACTTTCGTAAAATCATATCAACCAACTATCTGAGCACTTAGTAGCTTCAAATTATAGCCTTCTATTTAATGAATAACGTCTTGCATATTCAAAGTAGTTATAATATAAATGTAGTTAACATGTAATTCTAATAAAAAATATACTTATTTATGCTACCTTTTGAACATATGCCTTTTTGTTGAATGAAGAAATATAAAAGTGAAGATTTTTTTCATCAGTTGATTTGGCTTATGAGGATTTTGGTTTGCAAATCCAAACTTAACTACAATTCAAATTTTATATTAATATATTTTTGAATGGGGAAAGTACATACGAATTTTATAAACATTTTTCTTTCATTACCGAGGAGTTAATAACTCCAGAACTGATAATGGAAATTGGTTATATGAAATTGCATTTCTTTTATGAACTGTAATAAGATATGTGGCCTTATAGCTTTGATTTGCTTCACCAACAACTGTCTTCTGAGTGGATATTCAGGATGTATTTTTAAATTGAGCTGTATGAAATTAAAAACTCTAAAAGATTTTCAAGTTTGTCAGATTACTATAATTAGAAATAACCCAGTTTCCACGTGCTATCTTTCATTATACCATGTGCCTGAGAAACTAGTAAATTAAATTTAAGTGTGGGCAGCAATGGTAAATCTTGTCTACATATCTGAAGCTAATTCTTACTATTCTTATTTGGAAATAGAACAGGGCAAGGAATAGTCAGCCTTGTATAGGTATTTTTTAAGGCTGTGGTAAAAGTTTAGGGAGGAGAGAAGAGAATAAAAAGAATAATGGCACTGCTAAGGTTCTCCTTCCCTCCTGTCTCTATCCTTTCCTCAGTCGTGTTTAGGACTGCAGAGCTGCCCCTGTGTACACCTGAATTAAGTAAAGACTCATAGCATCTTCTAGGGAATTTGCTGAGCACTAGGTTAAACTGGTTTCCTAACTGCTGAAATAATATGCGAAATGATAATGGTCGCAGTTCAACTGACAAGAATTTCAGTCTGGAAGCTGGAAAGAACCTTAGACATCTTCTAAAATATTACATAAGCCAGGTGCAGTGGTGCATGTCTGTGGTCCCAGTTACTCAGGACGCTGAGGCAGGAGGATCACTTGAGCCCAGTAGTTTGAGGCTACAGTGCACTATGATCACACCTGTGAATAGCACTCCAGCCTGGGCAACGTAACGAGACTCCATCTCTGAAAAAAAAAAAAAAATGTATATATATGTATATTCATCTAGGTTGCTCCCTTTTGAATAAAATATGGTGACTTCTCTTGCTTGATGAGGTAATCCCTAGAAGTACATTTTGTATTTACCTTTTTAGGTTCCTAAATTCTGATCATAAATATTTCAGACAACTCAGTCAATGGTGGCCCCTCATTGCAAGAACAGATATTAATTTTTGGCATTTGATTCATTTTAATCATTGAGAAACATGAAAAATTTAATCAGGTTTTTCAGGGCACTGAGTTTTTTGGTTTCTTTTTCCCCTACTTTGCAGTATTTGCTTTTGGCAACACTCTAGTTGTCCTATATCTGGACAACTAGCAGATGAATAGCAAATCTTGTGAAAGTCCCCAAAAGGAGTACAGTTTTATTGAAATTTGCCTGTAATGGATCCTCTGTTAATTAACTGATGGAAAACATGAGTAAAGTTATCATGGTATAACAGAAAAAGATCAAATATTTTTTCATTTTCATCGTAAAAGTGTAATTAAAGCAGTAGGGTTATGACAGAGTTTTTAGAAAGTAAAGAATTAGTCATCAACCAAATACGGGTTCCTTGATAGATTATGCAGAGAAATAAGAAATGTCCCCCAAATATTTCACAGTGATTAAAAACCTTTAATATTAGTGATTTTTCCTAATGTCCTAATACCCTGTTGTACTGAATTTAAAATAAGATATTTGACTAAGTATTGTCTCTTTTTATAAAATAAATGTGTTTGAACAGAAACCAAGCTCACGGAAAATGTACTTATCTGGGTATGGTGTGGAGCTAGCGATTAAGAGTACAGAATACAAAACACTGGATGATACACAAGTTAAAAGTAAGTTTTCTATGTTAGTACTTGAGTAGAATGAAAAGTTGGAGGCTTACATACTTTTGTTTTTAAACAATTAACGATTATAATCCTACATGTGTCCGTGTGAGGGTGGAGATAGGGTGGGCCTGTTCTTTCTTAGTTTGGAATTTAAATTTAAGCTGAAAGAAATTTATTTAATATTATTGTTTTCTCAAAACTTTAAAAATAGGAAATAGTTTCAGCCATAAAAAAGAATGAAATTCTGTCATTTGCAACTACGTGGATGGAACTGAAGGCCATTATGTTAAGTGAAATAAGCCAGGCACAGAAAGACAAATATCGCATGTTCTTACTCATATGAGGGAGCTAAAAATTAAAACAGTTGAACTCACGAAGAGAGGAGAATCACAGTTACCAGAGGCTGGGAAGGGTAGCAGGGAGTGAGGAATAAAGTGGGGATAATGGGTACAAAAACACAGTTAGATAGAATAAATAAGATCTAGTATTTGATAGCACAACAGGGTGATTGTAGTCAACAATAATTTATTGTGTATTTAGAAATAACTAAAAGAGTGGAATTAGAACATTCCTAACACAAAGAAATGATAAATGCTTCAGGTGATGGATACCCCAGTTACCCTGACTTGGTCATTACACATTGAATGTATCAAAACATCACATGTACTGCATAAATATACTCACTACTATTATGTACCCATAATAATTAAAAACAAAAAGTGGTTTTTTGTTTTTCATTCAATTTTTAATTTTGTTCAAGAACAAAATTGTTTTTTTTAAATCTTATCACCCTATCTTCATTAAAAATAAATATTTGCCCAATTAATGAATAAATGAACAGGAGAAAAAAGAAGACTAGATCAAAGCACCCAGGATTTTTACTTGTAGTCCTAGGGATCCAGAGCTTCAAAAGAGTAAGAAGCGGGAAGCATACTTGCTGAGTTCTGATACACTCTAATAGAGAGCAAGCCCATGCTGTAAGAGGTCACAGTTCTTATAATCCCCAGTCACCCTTCACATACTCCGCTTACTGCACTGTACATTATAATTACTTGGTAAGTAACAGAGAAGGGAAATGACTATAAAATATTAAATCTTTATTCTTTGAGGCCGAGAGTTTTGGTGTCTTTCTAAAGATTCCCTGATTATCTTTAAAGGTGTTGGAAATACACAAGAACTCATTATTTGTTAGGGTTTAGATTTGCTGCCTGACTTAAAAGCTAAACCCAGCATTTGTTGTAAGCCCTTTGGCTTATTATTTCTGGTTATAAAATAGAATTTGACTATGAAATAATCTACAAAGCATTTATTATGGTGGTTAAATATTTACTAATCAATCCAAGCCCATTTAAAAAGGGCTCGGGAATGCAAGCCTGTACACATGCACGTACATGTATTAAAACGAAGTAAAACAAATGGAATTTCATTTCATCGTGAGTTCTTCTAATTTTCGATAACATGTTCTCTTCTTCGTAGTCTGAAAATATTTTTGTTTTATTTTGTTTTCGTTTCCAAAATATAGCTGTGATGAATACTACCGTAGAAGGTGAGACCGAAGCAAATGAAGTTCAAGGATTTCTCTTTGGAAAACTAAAGTAAGTCTGAATTGAAATGAAATTGGTATTACTATACCGTTTTGTTTTTAAAGAAATTAATTTGATATGCTGTTTTGCCGTATGTTTCACCTTGTTTTTTTATACACATAAAATTGTTTTTATTTATTATAAAAGTAACACAGCTAATGTCAAAGAACTAAGAAAAGCGAAAAAGCACAAAATTGGAAAATAACCACCACTAATTTCACAACTGAGAGATAACCATTGCTCTCGTAATGTTTTTGGTATACAGTGTCTTTGCAGTCTCTCTGTGTATATTTTTATAGCAACAAATGCGTACACAGCATATTGTTTTGCACAGTGAAACCATATCGTCAACTGCTTTTTTCACATCCTGTGGAATATTCCATCATTTACTGAAACAGTCCCATAGAATGGGACTTTAAATTATTTCCCTACTTTTTCATTGAGTTTTTTTGTGTACCAATTTGTATGCATTTCAGATTTTCCTTAGTGCAAATTGCAGAAAAAAACTGATAAATCAAGGTATATGTACTTCTTGAAATTTTCGATGCTTACTTCCAAATTTCCCTCATAAAATTGTACTAATATGTACAGTCACCACAGTATGTGAATGTATCCATTTACCAGAACTTTATTAACCACTGATACTATTTTTAAAATTTTTGTCAGTTTAATAGGTGAGATAGTACTTCTTTTTCTTCTAAATTTTGCATTTATTTCACTGGACTGAACTATTAGTAATTTATATTCCAGAACAGTTAACTATCGGCAGTTTGTTATTCCAAGGATTAACTTTTTTTTCATGTTTATTGGCCTTTGAATTTCATCTTGGGTAAATTGCTTATTCCTAACCTGTGCTCATTTCTCATTTTTTTCTTGAAAAGAAGGGAAAATATTTATTTTCCTAAATTTCTGTGCCTCATTGCCATTTCATATACATGAATAAGTAGTCTTTCAAATATTAAAGTTGTTACACCTCTTTTTTTCCTGCTGTGCTGATTGAGGACAAGGAATAGGATGGTGAGTGCTCTCTGAATGCTCATAAAAGGGGATGGCTGTAACTTTATGTGCACTTTCCCTTATTTACAAGAAGGGAAAGTTTGTGATTCTTTTTTGCAGGCAAGATTAATTAAAGTAAAAGAATATTTTTATTAACACCTCTGGTTCTTTTTCAGTATTACAATTATTTATGAAGGACTCTAAAGTTGGTTTTGCTGGTGATGAGTAGATGACTGTATAGAACAAGGGAAACATTTTTGGAGATTATGCTAATTTATGCAGATAACAGTTATATTTTTGAAGTATGTTGGCCAGTATACTTTAGTGGCCTTAAAAAGTTAATACATCTTCCAGGAGGGATTTATTCTAAGCAAGAGGTATTTATTTAGTAGCTAACAATACATTTTTATCCCTCTTTCAGCTGTATCTCAACATCTTGTAATTCATATGTCTTTTCTCTTTTAAATGTAACTTTTTATAAGAATAAATTGCATATTGTCCAAAAATCCCTTGGAACTCTGGGCTGTTCATTTTTTAAAAGAGGTAACACTCAAAGTTAGTTCTTTCACAGTGACTTAATTCATTGCTCATGGCAAAGTAAAAATTCTTTGCTTTAAGGTATTGTATGAATAATATATATGTTGCCGAATTATGTAAAAAATTTTAGTGGTGAAAATTACTAAGATTATCATTAAATATGAAAAACAATATAATATTTCTTATAAACTTATTATCCTGTAACTTAAAATATTGAAAAAGGAAGGGTCAGAGTGAACTTCTTTTAGAAAGAGATTCTGTTGTACTTTCACTATGAGAGCAATCTTAAGCCTTGATTGTTTTCAAAATATGGTCTCACATTGTAGTAAACTTACAAGTATTGACACTATAGGACATATATTTATTTTAAAAGGTGAAAGATTTATATGATTTGAAGAGAAATAATTTATGTTATACTTCAGAGTATATTTTGAAGTATAAGATTATGCATTTCTGTATATATGTTCTGTATATTTTTTATTTCACTTTTTAAAATCTTCATTTCTGTTGACTTTGAAAATACATGTTTTATAAGTTGTGCTGATAACTAGATAAATTTTTTAAATCTGAAATATCATTATGTCTTCATTTCTTGAGTGATAGAGGAAAGAAGATCATGGTTTAGATTATATGTATAGTAAATGCCATTCTACTGCATTATTATTTGGCTTTCTGTAAAAGATGTTTAGATATGTTTAACAATGGGCAAAATTATCTTACTGTGTTTTATAAGAATCAGAGTTGGAACTTTTCAGAAATAGAGTAAACTCTAAGATTGTATAAGAAGCATTTTTGTCTTTCCTTATAAAATACTTTTTAGTTTTAGTTGTAAAAGAAATACTTGCAGTTTATAAAATGTTAAAGAGTATATAGCAAAAAACTTATTATTCTGCCTTCATCCATGCATTCCTTACAGGTAATGTTAACAATTGAGAATATGTCCCTCCAGATTTTGTTATGTTTTATATATTTTGAAAAGGAGGCATATGTATATATCCCTCATTATTTTTAAGTTGCATGGATATAGCTGTATCACAATTTATTATTATCTTCATGAGCAATTAGTTTGTGTCTAATTATTTGGAAGGATTAATTTCAAAAATACACTGTATCCTGACTTGTGGTAGATGATGATAATTAACATTATTTAATATTTTGATGCAGAGAAATATATCCAGCTCTTACAGATAATCTGACAGCATTCCAAAAATACCTGATTGAGAGTAACAAAGAAATGATGCCTCTAAAAGTCTGGGAACTACAAGGTATAGTATTTTGAGCTACTTTTATAAAGCATTTTGGTAACTGATCTCTGTTTTGTTAAATAAGCTTTTATATAGTGTGATATAGATTATTTTATAAACAATTAATGATGTGAATAATATAAATTATTACATAACTTTGTGGGAACACATATTTAATTAAATGATCATCTGAGAAGTTATATTTTTATATTTGTAAGACTTAAAATTATATGAAGTGTAGTTATTTGGCATTATCTAATCATTAAAAATATACACTGATTTATCCTATAGGTTAGTCTCAAGTGTTAAATCACATTTCAGAGAATCTATAACATTAATTAAAAATCCTATTAGGTCAGGAAAAATTAGCACTGCATCTTAGTTTTCTTCTCTTTTAAATTTAGATCCTGTTAGACCATTGAATGTTTCACTGATAAATTTTTAACGAAAACATCAAATGAGAGGGCATGCAGGTTTTACAAACTTAGAACAGCGTCTGTGCTAACAAACCTGCAAGCCGATATTTAGTGAACAAAATTTAGTTTGGATTGAACTAATTTTCCTTCATTGTTATTTGTAATGATTTATTTGGTCATGAGGATATGTCATTTTTCTGCATAATCTATAACTTTTATCCCATCTCTTATCAATCTTTTTAATGTAACAGCTTTATTGAGGTACAATTCAAATACTATTTAATTCACCCATTTAAATTCTACCATTCAATGGTTTTTAGTTTATTTTCAGAGTTCTGCAACTGTTACCGCAGTTAATTTTAGAACATTTTCATCAGCCCAAAAAGAAACTAGCACAACTCATTAGCAGGCACTCCCCATTTCTCCCCAATTCCCCAGTTGTAGGCAACCGCCAATCTACGTTTTATTTTTAAAATAACAACTAAAAGGATATTTATCAAGAGACTCTTAATAGAATAACTTACATGTAATATACAAATAATACTTTATATTTCATCTGGGTTATAGTTTACAGGTCCTTTTATATAAATGATCTTATTGACCCTCACAATAAGATTCCGAAGTAGATGAGGTTACCTCCCCCCCATTTTATAAACAAGTGAAATTTAGTAGTTTGATGCGCCAGTTACTATATAGCTAATAATAAAAGTTTGGGGTTCCAAGTTATGTTTCTTATACCTTGGTACCATGTGGTATCAAGGTGGACTTTGTATATACTTAACAGATTTTGAATATCATATTTTACAATTATAGCAGAATGTACAGGACCCAGTCTATTTAGGTTCTTTAATGTCTGCTGTACTTTACCTGCCTAATACAAATGTTCTGTCAATTAATCACTGTATCATTACTTAACAGAAAATCATTCAAGAGAAAGATGTTTAAGAACATTGTTATGATAAATTCACTGTAAAGAATCTACTTCTTTGAACTGATAGAATCTGTTCTCCTGGACCACTCTGTTGTACAATTTTCTATTTATTATGTCTTTCGCCTCATCCAGATCTTATGCCGGCCCTCTTTCATTACACCATGGCCATTGTAGCTGTTCTTCTGTGTAACATAATGATAACACTAACTGAGGCAGTAGGCTCAAATCCATTCTCAACAAGGATACTAGGATAATCTTTCTAAAATGAAACTCTGATTTTGTCCTTGTGTAAAGTCAGTCAGAATTTATCACTTATAACCCCTGTTCAAATAATAGTCTTGTATTAGTCAGAGCCCCCACAGGAAAATGTTGGCACACACAAACTAAGAAAGTTTAATAAAGGGACTGTTTACAAAGACGTAGGCACAGTTGAGGGAAACCAACAAGGAATGGATTCTCCAATTTCAGTACTAGCAACTAGAGGTAAACCTTTACCATCCCCAATTTTGAGGGAGCAAGGGGAGGGAGTGTATGGAGAGGCCTACCTGACAGAGCAGTAGCCCCCGGTATGGGGACATGGCTCTCCCAGTGTGACGTAAGAAAAAGGGAGCTGGGTTGTAACTATCCAATCCTTACTTTTTTCTTACTTGCTGATCTCACGTCGGTGGCTAGGACTGGCTGAATCTAACCAAACATTTGAGGTCAGAGAAGCAATTGATGCAGTACATATAGGTCAGCCTTTTGAGGCCCAGAGCAGGATAGAGTGGGATGGATCTGGAGGGCAAACAAAATATCCAGCTCAGTCCACTTATCTGAGCCCAAAGCAAATACTTTGGGAGAGACTTGAATGGAAGAAAGGGTTGATTATCTGGCTAGCCAAGTCATTTGCATCAGTCCTTCTCACTAAAGGACTGATTTCATGTGCATCAATTAAAATTGTGAAATCCAGACTTCTTAGCGTGGTTTGTGAAGCTCTTCTCTAATCTTTCACTTCCTTCTTCGGCTCATGTACCATCACTCTCCTATATGAATCCTCCTGTCAGTTTGACAAATTATGCTTTCTCCGTAACTTTCCATAGGATCATTTGCTCATTTGATCATTCATTAATTTACGTAACATTTATTGAATACCTACTATGTTTGACTTTCAGGATACAATGATGAGAAAACCTGGTAAGTTCAATACCCTTTGCAGCCTAAATTCTAGTAGGTAAGATAGATAGTAAACAAAAAAAATAGTGAGTTAAATTATTATGCATTGTGTTCAGTGCTAGAAAGAAAATAGAAAGTACTGTGATAGAGGATATGATGGAAGCTAAATTAGGTAGGAGGTCAGGGAAGACCTCTCAGGAGATTCCTCCTGAATGGAAGCCTTCTCTTCCCTCAAGGATTAACACATTTACACGCACACACCTTCTCTGGGGCGAATTCCTTATCCATTAAGACTCAGTTCAAACATCTCCTTTTTATGGAAACTTCCTTAACGTTCTGTCAAGATTACAGGTTCTGTGTCTCTGCTACTATAACATTTGTATTTATCCTTGTTATTATAACGTCTATCTAGCATAGCAATATAGGTAGATATTATTTGTTATAAAGGTTATTTTGAGGTTCTAACATAATGCTTCACACAGATTAAAAACCCAATAAATGATTCTTTATGAAGGAGTTAAGAAAAGTAGGGGTGGGGATGACGACATTAATGGGAATTCAGCTAGAAATCATGAGCTGGTAATTATAAGTAAAGCAATCTAGAGGTCTTAGCCAGAGCAGGGAGGAATAATTGTATTCAGCCAGATAGAAAAGAGCCTTAGGGTACAAAGAAGTTGGTTAAGACAGTAAGGAGTAAACACAGTTTAGACAAGCCACAAAACAATGAATAGGAGCCCAGGTAAAGAAAAGAAAAAAAAATGGCCAGTAATCCCTATTGAGACCATTTCGATGACCTCTGGAATTTTATTTTAAACAGACTCCCCTGCTACATCCTTAAATATTCTTTTCATTAATGTAGAGTATAAACAAATAAATATTTATAAGTTCCTTTCTATTTATACCCCCTCTAAAGATTGCTTTCCTCCCATAAATTGAGTCTGACTTTCCCTGAAACTCTTTCCCATGAGGATTAGTTATTCCTATGTTCCCTACAAACCTAAGATCTGGTTGGAATGAGGAAGCTTATTCTCTGCCTCTTCCTTTCTGACACCTCTTCCATGGCATTTCCATTCCTTCTGTGATTTCTTTGCCGTCCAACTATGCCATCCTCTATTTTTCTCCTCACCATCACTTTTCATCTGCCAGGTTATTGTCTCACATCCATCGGGGAATCTATAACTCCAGCACCTCAAATCTGTCATCCTACAGTACTTCAGAATGTTTGTGGGCTCCAGCCATACAAGTCATTAACCTTGGCTGCTTTCTGGAACCTTAATCTGCATTTATTTCAGCATCCCCTTTACATGAGTATACTTTGGGCTTTATAATCAATAAAAACTTTTCCAGGTCTAAAATCTAAAACCTCCAGTATTTCAGATTGAGAACAACTCTTAGACTTTTGCCTCACCCATTTCCTTACTCTCACTAATCTTTGATCCAATCTATTGATTTCTTCTGGTTTCACTCCTTGTCCTAACTCAGTTTATATACCCAAATCCTTAATTTTAGATGCCCTCTTTCCAATATCTCAGTTCTCTATCTTAGATCCTTCTTTATGTCTCTTAGCATTTATTTTTTCTTGTATTATAGTTGTTTTAAGCCTCTTTCAAATGTTCTCCAAGGGGCTCTTGCATACTTTAGAAAATTGTAAATGATGGAGTATTTTTGAAGTCTTAAAGCAGAGTATGCATAGTCGGCTTAGTTTTAATTGCCTCCCTAATGTCTTTGTAAGATGTATTTGAATGGACTAGAAACAGGAAATCTAGTTAGACATCAATGAAATAGTGTGATGAGAGATTGAACTATGACTGTGGTAGAAGACATAGAAAGGAAGGCTTGGATTGGTAGGTATTTAGGAGGTGAAAAGGAGTTAAAGATGATTCTGACATTTCCATCTGTGAACCTGAGTTAAGAGAGTATAAAACATGTAAGTGGGTTTGGGAGTTGAATACAGGGCCCAGAAATAATGAGACCAGTGTTTAAAAAGTGATTTAAAGTGATCGTGAGATACCCAGATGATTAGGTCGAGTGGTAAAGTGAATATACTGTCCTTAAGCTGAAAGGAGAGGATTTAAAAAGTCGAAAATCTTAGCATAAAGATTTTTAAACATGGGGTGCTAAGGGTACAGAATGACAAAATTGGTATACCAGGAAGGAGAACAAATTATAAAAGCTGAAGGAAATAGATTTTTAAGAAAGAGAAAATTATCAGTACTTTTTATTTGCAGGAAGTGATCCTATTGCAAAAAGTTCCTAGTAAGATAAGAACTGAAAAGTGTCTGTTGTGTTTGGCAATTAGGAGACATTAGTGAACACTGATAGTAGTTTTGCTGCAGTATTGGGGGCTGGAACCATACTGAGACAGATCGAGGACATACCGTTTGAAGTTAACTCAGCTAGTATGTGATAGAGCTAGAATTTGAAGCCTAGTCTGTTAGACTCTACCATTGCATGGAAGGCTACCTTAAGATCATCTTTTTATAGGCTTTGACTCTAGGTGGATTCTTCATTTCACACTGAGAACATGGGAACAACACTAGCTTTGTTATGCTAAACTGGGTATTTTACTAGTATTTGATAAACTAGAATTCCACCTCTAGTGAAATGCTAGAGAAACAACATGCTTCACTATTAGGTAATGAAAGAATTCAGTTTTAAATCTTTT
>RJWJ010007207.1:0-58691 GCA_004363605.1 Indri indri | reverse complement strand
ACACCCAGTTGAATCAATCAAAAATGTCTCCAGACATTCCCAAATATCCCCTAGGTAGAAAAATTACCCTCAATTGAGAACCACTGATGAAATCATCTCATTAGCAAAATAAGTAGAAAAATCTGCAAGATTATCTTAACAGATGTAGGAAAAGCATATGATAAAATTCAACACCAATTCATGATTTAAAAAAAAAAAATTAGCAATCTAGAATGGAAGGAAACTTCTTTAATCTGATAAAAGTTAACTACTTTAAAAAATTTATGATAATTAAACATTATGCTTAATGGAAAAATACCAAAAGTTTTCCACCTGAGATCAGGAAAAAGGCAAGGATATCTGCTATTATTGATTCTATCACGTTTTACTGGAGATACTAACCAGTGCAATAAGGTAAGGAAAAGAAATGAAAACAGGAAGAAATAAACTGTCAGTTCATTGTGTGCACATGATATGATTGTCTACATAGCAAATCCAAAAGAATCTACAGGTGAATTTAGCAAGTTTACTATACACAACTTCAATAAACAAAGGTCAACTTTTTTTTATAAACCAGCAATAAACAATTAGAGAATAAAAGTAATGGGGACCATAATTACCTATACCCTTCCACCTCACCACACTGCTGTGAGGGTCAGGTGGGAACATTCCAGGGTAAAATGGCCTGAACATCAGTGCTTCTGAGGGTAGAAGGGAGGGATCCCCACATCTCAGAGTCCTAGGGAGGAGACCTGGTGCTGGGACTGGAAGGATAGGGAACAGTGAGGAACAGGAAGCTTCAAACCGCAGCCCTGCTTATATCTGCAGCCTCTTCTCCACAGCTCCCCCACCCCTACCTCCCACCTCACACTTTGTGACCCTACCATGCTGGGTCCTTACCTTTTCTGTCCATGCTGGCACTTTCCTGATGTGTCTTTGCACATGCTGTTCCTCCTGCCCAGAATGCCCTTCCCCTCCTCCTTATTCGGAGAACTCCTACTCACACTTCAAGACCTGACTCGGATGCTGCCTTTTTGGTGAAACACTCAGCCCCTTTCCCAGGCAGAGTTAGGTGTCCTCCAAGCTGCCCCGTGGTGAGCCCCTCAGTTCAGCAAGCATGTGTTTCACATGTCCTGGGCAGGGGTGACATTCAGATGAAGCCAACAGTCTACCCATAACTCCCTCCCCCGGCAGCCTCCCTGCCCTCACTCTTCCTTTGTTAGCAGGCCAAATGCACAGGATCTTGGGTCGGGGTGGGGGGCTCTGAGCCCCTGGAGGGTGGCAAGGTCTCTAGAAGGAAGGATCCTGGGTCCTTGAGTAACTGTGTGGAGCAGGATCCCCCCACCCTACACACACACACACACACACACACACACACACACACACACCCCGTACCTGACTTTCACTGGAGAAATCTCCAGTGCATAGTGTTGAGAGTTGAGGTTATCTGCCAGAGCAGTCAGCCTTATTTACTCTAATACTCTCAGTGACAGACCAGACAGATTAGAGCGAGGAGTGGACCGAGAAACAGCTGAGGGACTAGGGAGCTGGGGCCAGGAGACGGGGGATCAGAAGAGAATGCCCCACCCCGGGGGCTGAGGACTTGTTGTTTCTCCACAGCAGCGGTGACCCGGCACTAGCACTTTCCCCCAACAAGCCTCTGTTTCCTCGTTGGCCAGATTCCTACCTGGTATGAATATTAAGAGCTTCACAAATTACATATGTAAAGTGCTTCAGATACAATGCTGCTTTGTAAATGTCTGTGTCCCTGTTGCATCTCCAGGAAGAGGGCGAAGTAAGGCATGGAGAAGAAACAGAAGAGCTTATACTGACCTAGCAGTTATTATATGACAGGCACTGTTCTAAGCACTCTGCAAAATGCAGTCATTTAATTTTCTCAGCAACCCACTTTATAGATGGGGAAACTGAGCCACGGTAAAGTCACTTAACTAAGTTTACATAGCTAGCAAGTAGTAGAGGTGGGACTACGAACCCAGACAATGTGGCTCCAGAGGACACACTCGTAACCACAGTGCTACACCTCTGTTGGGGCAGAACCTGTTGAAAACAAACAGGAAGAGCTGCTGATACCAGGCATCTGAGAACTGCCACAGCCAAGTCGGACTTCCAGCCATTCTCTGGCTGAGCAGACGTCAAGGAAAAGCCGGGCTCACTTGGTGTCTCTTTCCTAAGAAGAGAAAGCAGACCAAACCTTGTGCACAGAGGCAAGCTGTTCCTGGAAACTTTATTAAAGAAGAAGTACATCACATGGTCCCCTGTCCAGGAGGCCCTGAGTCACTGAGTGGACAATGACTCCTATTGTGGTCTTGCAAAGGCCGGGACCTGCAAGAAACCGTGTGATTTCTGGAAGCAATGGGACTCTGCTTGCTTGTAAATTCCTACATTGGAATGCACACTGTAGTGTCCGTTCACCAGGACCAACCGACCTAATGCCAATGCGTTAACAGATGCTGGGCAGGTATCAGAGGGAGTCTTGTTCTGCCTGGGAGAGCTGAATTCCCATCACCTTGGGCTGGAGGTAAGGACACGCAGGGTACAGCCCTGGATGGCCCACACCTAAGGGACACCACTCACAGTCCTGGGCCCAGGGAGCACCTCTCCTCAACAGAGACTCCTCCAGGCTCCTGGGGCAGCCACTGCATCATACTTACCTTCCCCACCACCCCCAGCAGCCAGCACAGGACCCGGTAGGGAGCAGGAGCCCTGTAAATGTGGGCTGGAAGAACCCAGCTGAGGGGGCAGTGCAGGGCTGGGTTCTGGGAAGCTCTGATAAATAAAAAAGTTCAGTACTGTTCCTATTCGTTCTCACGTCTGCCAAGGACGCTGCGAGTAACGATTACTATCCCCATTTTCCATGAGGAAAACTGAGGTTCCAAAAGTTTGAATGGCTTGCCCAAAGCCACACAGCTGCTCAGAGCATTGCACTATGTTGCCATTGGTTTGCCACCCTCACTGGATTGTGGAATAAGGACCTTTATTTGGTATTGGCATTCCCCCCTGTATTTCCCAGGCTGAGGGGTAGTCGCAACATGGTAGAATGGAAAAAGCGTAGCACTTGGAGTCAGCCTCATAACTGGTGAAGACTAAGTCAGGGTTCCATTTTTTCAGCAATGCAGCAAGAATCCCAAATTTGTCATGGAAGGATGGAAACTAAAAATACAGGAAGCCTATGAGCGCCACCTTGTGGTGAGATCCACCATCACATGTCTCAACATTTGAGGACAAGTTAGGTTGTGGTTTTCAGGCCACATGAGCCACAAGGGAAAAGTAAGAGCTCCAGGGACCTCCTCATGGGCATGTCCTCTGTCACCCACACAGGGGTAGGGAACCTACAGCCTTAAGGCAACTTGTGGTCTTCTAGGTCCTTAAGTGTGGCCTTTGGACTGAATCCAAATTCTACATAACAAATCCTTTTATTAAAAGGGGAGCAGCAGAGAAAGATGAAGCTTTTCTTGCCTCCTTTTGTGCTTAAAAAAGAACAACTTTGGCTGGACACGATGGCTCACGCCTGTAATCCTAGCACTCTGGGAGGCTTGAGGTGGGAGGATCACTTGAGATCAGGAGTTCGAGACCAGCCTCAGCAAGAGCGAGACCCCATCTCTATTAAAAATAGAAAGAAATTAGCCAGGCACAGTGGTACATGCCTGTAGTCCCAGCTACTTGGGAGGCTGAGGCAGGAGGATCACTTAAGCCCAGGAGTTTGAGGTTGCTGTGAGCTAGGCTGATGCCATGGCACTCTAGCCCGGGCAACAGAGCCAGACTCTGTCTCGAAAAAAAAAAAAATCTTGAAATTAGAAAGCCACGGTTTCCCCACCCAAACACTCTCTCTCTCTCTCTCTCTCTCTTTCTGTCCAGAACTGCTTTCACTCATCCCACACGCACTCACCAAGGCACTGTGCCAGGCTCTGTGCTGGTGCTGGCTGTCCTGCTATCCCCAAAGCCTGATGCCAGGGGCAGCCATGTCCTGAGCTCCTGCCTGGGCCACATCTCCCCCCAACCCCAATCCCCCTCCTCACAGTCCCAGCTGCCCAGCAGTGGCACCAGGTCCACCCTGGGGGGCCTCCCAGTCCCACCCCCATTCCCCCCACAAACTCGTGCATCCCTCCATTCCTCTCCCTTCTGGTCGTTATCCTGGTCCGAGCCACCACCGTCTCTGCCCTGGACAGTTTCAAAGACCCGCTCACCAACCTCCCAGCCTCCACGCCTGCACCCTGCACTGGCTGTCCACACCATGATCAGAGTAGACCTTCTAGAATGGGATGAGCAATGGAAATTTCCCTGGAGAAACCCTCCAGGGCAAGTTCCCAACTCCATAACATGACTAAAAGTGGGGGGAAATAGGGAAGATGTACAAAATGCATATGCAAAGGGGATATAAAAATTAATATGTAAAGAAGTTATTGTTTTAAGTGCCCCACGGTCGGCACCTAGATCTTTAATCTGCGGCACTACATGCTCACTCCTCAAGCTGTGCTGGAGACCAGCAGCCTCCCACCCTGGGAGCTTCTTAGAACCACAGCCTCTACTCTACCCCAGACCTCCACCCCCAAAAAAGCAGGGTCTGCATTTTCCGTTGTTGTTATGTTTTGTTTTGTTTTGTTTTGTTTTGTTTTGTTTTGTTTTGAGGCTGGTCGAGTGAAGCAGTGGGAGTGCAGATGGAACAGAGAAATCCGTAACTGGTTGCCATCAATTAGTTGTAAACGAGGATCTGCATTTTTAGCAGTAGAAGGTGAGCTCCTGTCCTGTCACCTCAGCATCCCGCCCGGCCCTGGCCTGGTCAGCAGGGCCCGCGGTGAGAGAACAGAGGGCGGAATGCATGCGGGGGCTGGTCCCAGCAGTGCCTCTGCTGGGCTGGGCCCTGCGCAGCTCTCTGATGTAGAACGACCCTGCCAGCAGGCTCGGTGCAGTCTGTCGTACAGACACTGTCGCCTTGACAGCCACTGTGTGCAGGGGGAAAATCTCCACGTGATCTGGGGCAGCTGTAGACACACCGAGAAGTCGCCGGTCTGTTATGAAACTTTCTCATTAAAAAGGCAAGAATAAAAAGCACTGTCATCTTGCCTTTCCAGAAAGCAGGGAAGTGCCCAACCCCCTCTCCCATCACTCACTCCCAGGCCCTCTGCCTGCTTTGCTGTGGCTGGCGTTGCAGGGAGGAGGCTCTCTTCCCAGCTGAGTGTATACAGAGTATTTAATGACGACTGGCTAAGATTAGAAGACGGAGTGCATGAGGGCGGGGGAGAAGGGCTCGGAAACTACCCATGTGCAGTCATCCGCCACGGGCTAGATGCTGCGCAGACAGCTGTCATCACCACAGCAATCGCAGGACGTAGATTCAACTCCTCACTTCCCAGAAGTAGAAACTGAGGCTCAG
Organism: Indri indri; assembly: GCA_004363605.1. NCBI lineage: Eukaryota > Metazoa > Chordata > Mammalia > Primates > Indriidae > Indri > Indri indri. Next base: position 53,320 of record RJWJ010007207.1, on the reverse strand, counting down.
AGAGATGACATATCTCAACCAAGTTCTCCCAGCCAGTTGGAGGTGGAGCTGGGACTGGACTCCGGTCTGACCCCAAAACCCAGCTTCTCGGCCCTCGCAGTTAGTACACTGTGCCCGGTTCGCTCACCCGTTCTTCAGGCCTGGGGTGGCTCTGATGGGCGTCGGGGGAGTGCTCTGCTCTGCTTTCGTCATGCCCGGACATCCTGGGGCACCAGAGGAAGAGCTGGGGCCATCAACCCCAACATGCATGCACACAGCACATGCACGCACACAGCCTTCCCCATTCGGTCTGGCCCAGGTAGCCTCTGTGTTACAGGAAACCCCAGCAGGGCTCTAGCTTCTTTCTAGCATTTTTGCTCACAGGCGCCAACTCCCTGGCCCAGGCCTGACGCCCTGCCACCCTCATCGCCTTCTTGCTGGCCTCCCGGATGATGCTGGAGGTCTGTCTCCATCTCTCCTCACAAAGCCCTCCTTAGCACTCAGAACCCTTCGGTGACCTCACGCCTTCCCCAGGAAGCAGTCCGAGCACTTTATTTTTTATTATTATTTTTATAGATTTAGGGGAGACGAGCACACTTTGTCACGTGGATAAATTGCACAGCGGTGAGGTCTGGGCTTTTCGTGTGCCTGTCGCCCGAGTAGTGCACACAGTACCCGTTAGTAATTCTCGTCCCGCTCCCCTGTCCCCACCTCCCGCCCTCCTGCTCCCCTGAGTCCCAGCGTCTGCTCTTCCACTCCCTCTGTCCACGGCACACGCTGGTCAGCTCCCGTCGTAAGTGAGAACACGTGGTACTTGACTTTCTGCTCCTGAGTTATTTCCCTCAAGATAATGGCCTCCGGTTCTATCTGTGTTGCTGCAAAAGACATAATTTCATTCTTTTTTAGGCTAAGTAGTATTCCATGGTATACACACACCACATTTTCTTTATCCAATCATCCATCGAGGTCCAAGCACTTTACCAGAGGGTTTCCGTGGTCTGGCCCCTGCCCATCTCCCCAGCCCCCCTTCCACCTCCCTCCCCACACTTTGGACTGTGGCCGTCCTGAGCCCCTGTGGCTTCTCTCCTAAGCCAGCTCCACCCCACCCTACCCCTTTTATGGAGGGAGCAGTCCAGGTGCCTACGTTGTGCCAGGCACTGTACTTGAACCAGGATCCATGGTAAGTAAACCAGAGCTGTCCTTACCCACATGGAACAGAGAGTCTGGAGGCTGAGACGGATCTTATTCAAATAATTGTATGAGCAAGCAATGTCAAACCAAGGTAAATGCAATGGAGAAAATGCACATGAAGCCTGAAAAGGTATCAGCTCTAGTGCAGGGGATCACAGGAAAGGCTTCCTCAGGGAAGTGACTTTTGAGCTGAGTCCTGAAGAATGAGTATCACGAGAACAGCATGTGCAAAAGCCCTGAGGTGGAATCGAAAGATCTGTGTGGCTGAGCATGGAGAGAAAGGGGAGGCAGGTGCAAGGGGAGTTTGGCAAGGTTGGTGAGGTAAGAGGGGGACCATTCAGGGGCTCATAGGCCAGGTCTGTCTAAGAGTGATGGGAAACCATGTTTAGACAGAGGGCTGGCATCACATGCTTTATTTTAAAAGAACACCCAGTACCACCTGGAGGGTGAATTGGAGTGGGCACAAGTGCTTTGTGGAGACCAGTGAGGAGGCTGTTGCAGGACCCAGTGACGGAGGGTGGAGGTTTGTACCAGGGAGAGAAGGCAACCACATACACCTCGGAGGTGAAATCAGCAGTGCTTGGTGACAGACGTGGGGGGGTGACAATGGTAAATCCTGGCTTTCTGGCTTATTTACCCCAGTGGACAACAGCGTCACTGCCTGAGATGGGCTCAGGGGAGAGTGCGAGTTTGGTTTCAGGCAGGCTGAGTTTGAAGGGCCTGCGGGCCAACCACATCAAGATGATGTGTGTTAGGGTCTAGCCCGTCTAGCTGCTCACTACTCGTGTGACTTTGGGAAAGTTATGGAACCTCTTTGGGTCTCCGTTTTCTAAGCTGTCAAACAGGGACTACGAAGACATCATATTGAGTAGCTTCAAGGATTAAACCTGGCAAGAAGATTAAGCCAGTGGATATGACATTTAAATGAAAGTTTTGGTTAAGATACCAAGATACAATCAATATCAAACACAAAAGTGATTGAACAAACACCGCAATGCCAGTTTTCAAAGGCAACCGTTCTAGAAAGGGTTTCCCAACTCAGTCGGAGGTCAAGGTCTTGTTAAAATATTTAACAACAGTAAGGCACTGACCTATCAGAGCTGAAGTGGTGCTGGGGCAGGGTCCTGAAGCTCCCTGGTGCGCCTAGTGTTAACTCTTTATTTGCCGGGTTACAGAGAGACCCAGGATGTCGGGGGCTCCAGGCAGGGGAGCTGGGGTATCTGTGAGGAAAGGCAACTTGGGGAAGCAGCTTTTCACTAGCTGGTATAGAAATATGTCAATGGTTTAATAACCAGTATGGTTGCACTGGTGCATGCCAGCTAAAACATCAGCCCTACTTGCAGGGTATGGTAGGCAGAATCCTAAAAATGCCCCCCACCCAGATTCTACATCTTCATTACTGGAACCTGGGAATACAAGGAGACCTCGCTCTCATGGTTACAGTACATTGTATGGCACAGTTCACCTAAACAAAGGGAGATTACTCTGGTGAGCTAATGTAATCACGGAGAGTTTTCTCAGGCTGGTAGCAGAAGAGAATGACAAAGACTCACAGCACAGGGGGGATTGATACATCACTGCTGGGAGGGAGGCCACGTGAGAAGGAATGCAGGTGCCTTAAGGAGCTGAGAGAGACGGCCTGGCCAACAGCCAGCAAGAAAACACGGCCTCGGTACTGCAACCTTGAGGACCTGAGTCCTTCCAACGACCTAAATGAGCTGGAAGCAGATTCTTCCTCAGAGCCTCCAGGTAAGTAAGAGTTCATCCTGGCCTCGTGACACCTTGACGTCGGCCTTGTGAGACCCTAAGCAGGGAACTCGGCTGAGCCATGTGGGACTTCTGCCCTACAGAACTGCGAGGTAATGAGTTTGTCTGGCTCTGAGCTGTTGCATTCGTGGCAATTTTTACACAGCAATAGAGAATTGCTCTAGAGCAGGGGTGCCCAACCTTTTTGGCACCAAAGACCGGTTTCATGGAAGACAATTTTTCCACGGAAGGGGTGCAGGCAGAGCCCAGGCAGTGGTGCGAGCGATGGGGAGCGGCTGTAAATACAGATGAATCTTCGCTCGCTTGCCTGCCACGCACCTCCTGCCGTGTGGCCCCCCAGTTCCTAAGTTGCATGGAAGACAATGTTTCCACAGACGGGGGTGCGGGGGCGGTGGAGCACTGCAGCCCAGTCCCTGACAGGCCACGGACCAGGACCTGTCCATGGCCCAGGGATTGGGGACCACAGCTCTAGAGGGGGTGAAAGAGAGGATTTTGAAGGAGAGCTTTTAGGAGGAGCTCTCCAGAGAGGCTGCTAATGTGCTGTGCTATTTCCTTCGTCTCAATTCCAGAGGGCAGGCCTTCTAGGGACCACTCACTCCCCAGAGTTTGCTCGAGAGGCACAGCAGCCTGACCCCCAGCTGAGGACCTGAGGGGGCTGCAGCAGGTGGTGGGGAGAAGGGGCTGCAGGGGAGGGCCGCTCAGAGGACTCCAGGGTGTCCCCCAGGACACGGCCTGTTGGGCCATTGTGATTCTTGCAGGGGATGCCCTGACAAGCTCCAGCTGAGAGTCTGTGGGGCCCTGACCTGGGGGAGGGAGGAACATCGGCAGAGAAACGGAAGGCAGGAGAGCCCCCAGAGGACCCCCAAATGCATCTGCAGGTAAGAGTCCACTTTAGGGCCCAGAGAAGGCACAGCCAGCCTCAACTGTCCTTTCTGTGCTCTTTCCTCCCTTCCCCAAGGGGTCTGAACCCGTTAGCAAGCCTCCTCACTGACCAAGCAATCACCTCTTTAAAGCTCACAACTCTCCCAGGCAGGCGTCTTTAACACCCCCCTTCTACAGGTGAGGCAACCCAGGCATGGAGCAGTGAGGGGACTTGCCCGAGATCGCACAGTCAGTGAGAGCAGCCCTGAGACGCAAGCCCACTTCTGCCCAAATCCGAAACCCTCGGGAAGACAGCAGCGTGAAGGAGCAGGTGCGGCGCAGGCACCAGTGAGGAAAGCGCGGCACTTTACCGCTACACGGACTAGCTCGTGCAGTCTTCTCCGCAGTCCCGTGAGGGTAAGGGTGTTATTATCACCATTATTATTACTCCTGCCTTTCTGATGGAGAATCCGAGGCTGAAGAGATTAAGTATTTTGCCAGTTCTTCTGATGCCACGTCCTTTGCCTTTTACCCTCAGCTTGGACAGTAGCATCAGAGACGCTTCTGAAGGTGGATGGAGCCAGACTGGACCTGGAGGGACGGAGCAGATTTGGATGAGTAGAGTGTCCTGGGAAGGGACAGCATGAACAAAGACCCGAGAAAAGAAAACCAAGACCCAGAGTGTTCTGGAGACAGTGCGCAGGTGGGAATGAACAGATTCCAGCCCCCAAAGATGCCCTCCATGCCCCCTGCCTGGGTCTGACCTCATCACTATTGCAGGTAAGAGTCCACTCTTGCAGGACACTGGCTGCCTCCGACCTGCTGTCCCTGAGAGGTAGCACTGGATAGGCCACAGGGTCAGGATGCCTGGGTTTGCACCTCAGCCCTGCCAGTGACTAAGCATGTAACTACATTACTTTCTACTCTGTGCCCCAGTTTTCTCACCTGTGAAATGAGGGCAACCATCACAGCCAGCACCCTGTGGGCCCGCTCTGTGCCAGGTGCCGTGCTCAATGCTTCACATACACTCACGGGCTTTTGCGAGGATCGAATGAGTTAATTCATGCAAAGTGCTTCGAACAATGCCTGGCACACAGTAAGTGTTCAACAAATGCTGACCCTTACTGCTGTGAGGAGTCTGGCTCCTAGCTAGAAATCTGTGTGTGATCTTTCAGGCTCCCCCATGGGTAATTACAAAGGCTTTACCTGACAGGCCCTGCGGGGAAAGCTACTCCCTGCCCCACTCCGCCACCACACGCCAGACTGGTTGCACAGCCAGTGCTTTGCGTTCCTGAAGAGACTGCAGGCAAGAACTTCCCTCCCCCACATCCTCTTACACATGTCTGCTTTCTTAGTCGGGGCGCCCCCATTCTGAGGCCTCAGCCTGGGGTTTCTGCACCTAGAGACCCCCTTACCAGGAGGGAGAGGGGACATGGACAATGTGGCTCTCCACTCTGACGCAGGGCGATAGCCCCTTCTCCTCGGCTTCGCTTGCCATGGTTTCAGTCGACCGTGGTCCAAAAATACTACATGAAAAATTCCAGAAATAAACGACTCCTAAGTTTTAAGTTGTGCACTGTTCTTTGTGTCACAGTGAAATCTCATGCCATCTCCGTGCCGCCTGGGACGCCTAGGCTAGGTTATGAGACCCACTGTCTCAGTCTCAGTGCTTACATTCAAGCAACCCCTATTTTACTTAATAATGACCCCAAAGTGCGTTAGCAGTGATGCTAGCAATTTGGATATGCCAAAGAGAAGCCATCAAGTGCTTCCTTTAAGTGAAAAGGTGAAAGTTCTCAAGTTAATAAGGAAAGGAAAGAGACCTCTTATGCTGAGGTCACTAAGATCTACAGTAAGATGAAATCTATGTGTGAAATCGGGAAGAAGGAAAAAGAAATCCATGACAGTTTTGCTGTCTCACCTCATACTGCAAAAGATACGGCCACAGTGCATACGTGCTCAGTTAAGATGGAAAATGCACTGGATTTGTGGGTGGAAGGTCCTGATTGATGGCAATGTGTTGCCACTTCAGCAAGGGATCCCCAGACATGAGTCACGCCAAGCCATTTATAGCAAGTAAGGGATGCTTATGTAGTTTCAGGAATAGACTTGGACTGAAAATTACAAAAATTACCGCAGAGGCTATGTCTGCTGCTGCGAAAGCTGCTGCCACATTTCTGGCAGAGTTGAAGAAGTTGATTAAGGAGACAGGATACCATCCAAAGCAAGTCTTCAACTGTGCTTGTGAGCTCAAATAAAATCCTAAGTCCTCAGCTGACTACAAAGACCCCCTCTTGTCCAAGGGAACCCCAGAGAAACCTTAAAACCGAGTTCCCAGCCATGATGGGATGGGAGGTAGGACATGACTCATTATACCCCCTCCCTGGCTAATGGCCATCAGGATTTTTTCCTAAAGGCTAAAGAGAAACTGGCATTCTTTCCCGATAAGAGACCATAACCATTAAGTGGTTTTAACCAATCTGCGGAGCATGCATGCAGAGAAGGTTTTTGTGTCCTTGCTTCACCTTTTTGACATAAGAGGGTGGCCATTTCTGAACATGGACCCCATAAAAGGGCATAAAGCATGACTGGGGAGATGCATGTTTCTCCTTTCCTAAATATTCATGACTCCTATAGTTTGTTAAATATGTATATTTGTCCATCTCGCTCAGTATAAATTCCTGTTCCCATTGTCCCTGCCTTGAAGCATGTGTTCCTCGTGTCTGGCTGGGGCTTAGCTTTCCAGCCTGTTGGAATGGCTACCTACAGGCTGCAACACTATGAGAAAGAAAGCTCTCCTTTCCAAATCAGGAACCTCATTATTTCTTCAGTTAGCATGATGAAATTGGGTTCTTCTGGAAGAAGATGCCCAATAGTCTCCCCTATCCAATCAGTGCTGACCCAGGGGCTCCTCGGTCTGTGACAAGAGCATCCTGGCTTTAAAAAAGAACTTTTGCTGCTTATAAATTGGAAGGAGGCAGCTGACGACTGTCAGGCTGGAGTTGTCACTGAGGCCACTGTGTCCAGGAAGCAAGGCGGTGGGCTGAGCGGATACGGCTGGGTCTAGAACAAGGTCTGTTGTTCCCCTCGTGACCGCTCCTCGAGGCAGGGATCCCCATTCCTTGCCTGTTCCTGGTGCTCAGCACAGAGCCTGGCACAATGCGGGTGCCATGATGTTTAGGGATGCAGTGAACATTTGTCATTCGGTGGTTCTAGAGCGTAGATAAAATATTTTTGTGTTTCTGTACAGTTAGGGCTTTCTGAGCAGATTTGCCTGAAACCTAGGAGTCCCCTAAGAGCAAACCTTAAAGTTATTTACAATTGTATGGATAGTGAGAGCACTCTGGAGAGATTCACCTAATCCTGGAGAAATGTGTTTACATTTCAAGAGTGAACGGAGACTCGGTTTACCTAGCCCCTGGAAAGACTGATTTACATGCCAAAGGGTTGCAATAAGGTCTCAGGCCCCTTGGTTTCCAAGGAGATCCTTCCAGGAGGGACGGGGGACAGCTGCCTCCTTCCTCTTTATAAGCAGAGAAAGTTTTTTTTAGTTCATTTCTCACCTATGACACAGACTTTGTATGCATAGGAGATTTTTCTGGCTTTCTTGTGTGGTCTCAGGGCTAAGAATTGGGGTGTAGAGAGATAAGTGACCATCCTTTGCTTTTTAAGTGAATAATGATGATCCAGCTGACCTAGACTGCCCTGTGTGTGCATTCAGCCTAAAATTAATAAAGATGTAGATTAAAAATCCAACAGCTGCCCAGCATCTGAACAGCCTTCCTATAGGGTGGGAACCCCTAAGCAGGGGACACAGGCAGGACTCCCAAGGCAGAGAGCAAGTGCCCCTGCAGCCCTGGCAGCTCGGGTGTGAGCACCCATCCCAAGTGTAGCCCACGGGCTGCTCCTCTTGGCTTTGACCCTTGAGAGAGTGACAAAAAGATGCCTGGTCACCAGGGATTATGGAAGCCTGGGGTCAGGTCTTTAGTGGTCTGGCAGCAAATGTCAGGTGGCAATGCCAGAATGGTTTCCTTCCTAAGCAGACACTGCGTGGGCTGTTCCTAGCTTCTCTTACTTTCTGTTGAGATCTTGCTCCCAAGCCAACCTATCACATCTAGGAGCTTCCCGACATCCTTCCGGTAGGTTCCTTTTCCCCTTGGTTTAGCCAGAACCCATATCTGAGTTAGGAAAAAATAAAAAATGAAAAAAACCTGACAGGCACAGCTGAATTGAATTTGCTGTTGAATGCCTGTGATTAAAATCTCAGGCCGGCTGTAAAGTTGAAAGGTTGAGCCCACACATGCACTCACTCTCTCTTTTTGGAATGCCCAGATGTGTCATCTGATAGTGGATGACATTCCATTTTCAGGTGCACACTATATTTATGCCTTCGGCACATCAGGAACTCAACTGGCTGAGACTGACACTAGCACAGATTGCTCAACCAGGAGAAGCACCAGATCTATTGCTGGGGGCCAGTCGGGGCTCTCAGGGCCCTCTCCTGCCTCACCCCTCCTCACTCGCTCTGGGGAGCACCCCAACTCGCCGTGCCCTTCACACCTCTGTGCCTGTGCTCAGGTAGGGCTCCCTGGAAGCCTTGTCCCCTCCTCTGCCTGGTGGGGTTTTACCCTTTGAAAGGCCAGGTCACCCCTGTGAAACACCACCCACCCCCAACTCCAGAACTAGTATTTATCACTCACCCTTGTGTTCTGTGTCAGTGTTTTTCATACTGATTATTCACACAATCATTTCTATACCATCTGAGAGTTTTATTGAACTACAATTTCATTGAATTCCTGGCAACTACACAGTACTGGTCACCTAATGCTGATCAGTAAATGTTTGATGATTGAATAAATGAGTGGATTTAGTTCAGTCCTCTCATTTGAAGCACAAGGAAACTGAGGGTCAAAGAAAGGAGTAATTAAGTTGCTCCAGACAATAGAGCAAGTAAGTGGTGGAGCTGGGACCCGAGCTGAAGTCTGCCTGAATGCAGGGTCCTGTGCACCTTCCGTTCCTACGCCCCCACCATGATCATAACCACCAAAATATTATCACCACCTCCACCACCCTCACGCCACCATCACACCCCCATCACAACCACTGTCATCACCACCAACACTACCAGCAACTGGCACCACCACCACCGTCTCTACCACCCCCTCAACTATCACCATCGCCATTACCATCATCACCATCACCACCACCACCCTCGCCTACCAACACTACCAGCAACAGCAACAGCTTCACCAGCAGCACCACCATCCCCAACACCTGTACTGCTGCCTCAGTTACCCCTGCTGCTACCGTCACCACCACACTGGCGTCACCACCTCCCTTAGTTCTGCCACCACAGTCATCATCTCCTTGTGTCTCCTGTTCTCCTCTCCACTCTCCAGACTTCTGTCCAGTTGTTAAAGAAACGAGCTTTCCCAATACAGTGAGTCTCCAGACCTGTCACTGTAAATCTTTTCTGGTGGCCACCCTCACAGCCTTGGTGGGTTTCGTATAGGACTTTCCGTGGCTGCACACAGAATGTGGCATGGATGATAAACAGCACAGTGTCTATGAGGGGCGCATGGAACAGCCAGGAACATCATGCTCACAGCGAACAGTCAAGCAGCATGGGTCCTCACCATGACCCTGTGAGGTTTTAGAATATCCTGTTGAAATTGGATGATGAAATCTGCCTTGGACTTGCTCAAGACCACACAGGTAACAAGTGAAGAGATAGGATTCAAACCCAGACACGTCTGCCCCCTGAACCAGAGCTCTAAACTGCTAAGCTCTTTTTCACGGCAGAGTTGAGCTTTAGGGCTACGAATGGTGACGGCAGAGAGTCAGCAGGATGGGTTGGAGGGGGAGAGACAGGAGGCAGTGGTTTAAATAGCACGGTGTCCTCCAAGCTTTAGGTGCCTGCTCTTCTTTTGGTCTCACTTGCCCCTCATTCGATTCTGAATTCCTGAGGTCAGAGCCTACTGTAATTCATCTTTGTAGCCCCAGTCCCTGGCCGGGGCCTGGTACCCAGTAGTCCCTCAGTGAATGAAAGTTGAATGAATTGATTGAATGTACTATGTGCTTCCAAGAGCAACAACCCCGTCCCATTCATCTCTGTCCCCCTGGTGCCCAGCAAAGGGCCCGGCGTATAGAGGGTCCTCGTGTTTGTGAGCTGAATGGCCCCTCTGTGGACACCAGGCTCCTCGTAAATCCAAAAACTCCTCATAAACCCAAAACCTTCTCCAAGAAGCCTTTAGGCCCCTACTCTCTCTCTCTGTTGTTATTTCATTTAAAAATTACTTCCCATTTATCTCATCTTCATGGACAATTTAACCGTCCTAGTTCTATGACATGCTTCTTGTTCTTCTCCCCGGAACCTGATTAGAACATTGACTTAATCTCCTCCTAACACACTGTGCCCTGGCAGCTTTCCCAAGTAGGCTCCAAGCACAGTAGTCAGCCTTTCCCCAGCGTTACTTCTAATTCCGACAATAACCCAAAGGGAGGTATTATTATCTCCATCTTCCAGAGGGGAAATAGAAAGTGTAAGCAATTGGCCTAAGTGCAAGAGCTGTGATTAGAAGCCCAAGTCCTATTTATTCTAAACCCTGGACTTTTTTTTCATTCCTCCCCACCTCTAGAAAGCTAAAAATGTATTTTCAACTCAACCAGCAAATGTTTAATAATTAGGCCCTTCTATGGCTCTAGCGTTAAGGGGAAAGTATATAATAGCTTCATCTACTCTGTGTGTGTGTGTGTGTGTGTGTGTGTGTGTGTTTGCTACTGTGCTCTTGGCTCTCACTTTAATAAATGCTGTGCTCATCACAATGACAGAGTGGCTGCCCTCCAGGAATTCACAGTCTAGTGGGGAATGTTTTGCTTATTTTCAAATTAACATATCATAGAGAATTTAGTCAAAGTCCAGTTGTTTTAACAGATAGAATTAGTATAGAGAAATGTAAGCTAGGTTAAAAGTGTTGACTCAGTAGCTGAAAAGTCCAGAAGAAAACACTCAATATCATGGACGTAGCAAGTACAAGAAACTGCCTCCGCCCCTAGGGTTTGGGGAACAAAAGGAAGAGGTTGGAATTATTAAAAGCAAATGCCAGAGGAGGGCCTGTGGGCCTGGGACCCCAGCCCTGGGGGAGGGGTCCTGGTTGGCTCTGAGGCTGAGGGTGATGAGGATGGTTCTGCAAGTGCTGGGAACACTGCAAACTGGATCTGGCTGCTGCACAGAAAGGCGGTATCACTGCAGCAGAAGCAGTGCTGGGTGATGCTCACAGGAAGAGGAGTCTAGACAATTCCTCAGGAAGCAAACAGGAAGGAGCGGGTCCCTTCTCCCCTGTCCACCTGGTAGCTGAGTGGTCTCTCTCCTTCTCCCTCACTCTTCCTATCTCTCTTCTGTGAGTGCATGCAAAGATGCTAACATGCACAAAAAAGAAAAACGTGGTTTGTACAATCCCAGTCTGTCTTAGTCTATAGGCAGCTGTAACAAAACACCACAGACTGGGTGGCTTAAAACATTTATTTCTCACAGTTCTGGAGGCTGAGAAGTCTAAAAACGTGTCAGTCCATCCAGTGTCTGGTGAGGTCACTCTCCCGGTTTGCAGATGGCCATCTGCTTGTCCTCACACGGCAGATTGCGGAGCAAGAGGAAGGAAGCTCTTGCTCGTCTCTTATAAGGGCACTAATCCCGTTCGTGAGGGCTCCACCCTCCTGACCTAATTACCTCCCAAAGGCCCCACCTCCTAATTCCTGGGGATTTGGCTCCAACTTATGGATTGGGAGGTGAGGTGGGGGGAAGACATAAGCACTTGGTTCATACACAGCTGCAGCATCCAAAGCTGATGTAGGAGGGTGGGTTGGAGTTGAGGGACCACAGCCTAATACCTGGCACACAAGGTAAAAGGCAAGGCTCTGGGCTAGAAACCGGGGCTCCTGAGTCCTTATCCTGCCTCTTCCACTAACCTGCCATGTGGCTTAAAGTAAGTCACTTTACTTCTCTTAGCCTCGATTTCTTCTGCAAAATGAGACAGATGCCCTAAACTCCTGCTTCTCACGTTGCGCTTCTCAGTCTACAACAGGATCCATGAACAATCACAAAATGAGCCCCACCCCCCGCCATATATGTTTTCCCTGTAGTTTCCTATGCTTTGGATTCCCAGGCCAGTAGGGCTCAACGGCCAGAACATTATAATATTTCTGTTTAACTAACTCTTTTACCTTTTGAGTTGTCTCCCAGAAACAGCAGTCTCTTCACAGGATAAAAACGCCAAAACCCACCATCCATCACCACGCTGTGACTTCCGAATAAGACCCCCTGCACGCCAAGACTCACATCTGTCACTATCCTGTGACTTCTGCATTAGACCTCCTGCACATGTTTTTTCAACACAGCCTGCCCCCTTCCTGAAACCCCTATAAACACCCCTACCCTCAGCGGGTTGGGGAGACAGATTTGAGGCAGTTCTCCCATCTCCCAGGTGATGTCATCTACAATAAATTCCCTTTCTTCCTTGGCAGTCCTTGTCTCAGTAATTGGCTTTCCACGCAGCGAGCTATTGGACCTAGGCCAGAACCCCCTGTGGGTGCGGTAACAAGACCAGCAGCATTGGAATCCCATGGGGGTTCGTCAGAAATGCAAATCTCAGACCCCACCCAGATGTCCTACAGCAGAACCTGCATCTTAGTGAGAGGCCCAGGTACAGTCACATTTGAGAAGCGCTGCTCCAAGGGCTCCGCCTAGCCAGGCAGGCCCTGCCAGGTGAGCTCAGCGATGGGGCGGGAAGACAGGGGGTTTGTAGTCAGACAGCTCCGACTTGAATCCTCATTCTGCCCTGGGGGCCTGGGCAAGTTTGCTTAGCGTCTCTCAATTTCAATTTCATCAGGAAAACAATGGGAAAGGAAGTTTACATGGAACTCACAGGATTGTGGTAAGGATGAAATGAAGGAAGTATGCAAATATTCCCAGCACCAGCAGGGGCACAGGAGTGTTGTGTAGACACTACTGTAGGATCAGAGTGGGTCAGGACAATCAGGGTAGGCTTCCTGGGAGCAAAACTGAAGCTGGATCTCAAAGAATTCACAGGACATGAGCAGACACATCACATGCCAAAGAGACCAGAATCTGAAGGAACTTTTTTTAGAAGGTGGAAATGTCAAATAGTTTAAAACGTAGAACAGGCAGTGCAATAAAAAGGGCATGATTCTTGAACTGCTTTGTATTGGTCATGTGACCTGGAGGTCATTGTGACTCTTCTCCTGGCCTCAGTGTTCACATCTACCTAATGTGATCGTTTTGTGATCTTTCCACAGTGAACGTTCCTTATGAGATGAAAAGGTGTTTGTGTAGTGGTTATTTGCAGAAAGACTCCAATGCTTCTGGCTTGGGCGACTGTGTACTGAGTGTGCCATGATCCAGGCTAGGACCTTCAGGAGGATGAACTAGCTTGTGGCAGGAACTTTTGGGTGTGCTGAGTCTGAGGTTCACATAGGACTCCGTGTGGAGATATCTAGCAGACATTGCTTATGTAGGATAAGAACAGTGCCAGGTAAGTCCCATTTTACCCACTCAGTGTTCAAATATGGTCACACCCTTGTTTTTCAAATTAATAGTTCAAGCCCCTACCTGCCCTTGTTAACAGAAATCCCAATATCTTCATCTTAAGAGACCTGTCTCCTTGCCAGCTATCCAAGAACTGTGGGAGCTCGAAGAACTGAGAAGTCCTCAATTCACTATTGCAATTACTCACCACTGTCAGAAGGTGTTACTGTTCAACACCATTCCTGCTGCTGCTCTCAAATGCCAATTCGCTCCTTCCATTCCCCAAACAGAACAGCCTGCTGGCCTTAGCTAAGCACAGCCCAGGCACCAGTCCTCCCCCGCTAATCCTGTGCGGCTGCTCATCCACCAGACCGCAGTGGCGTGCTGTCCTTTGAGGCCTTTGATGCCCTTTCCACCAGCTCTGGGACCACAGACAAGATCATGGTGGTCCACCTACTTCAGCTCTCAGGTCCTCCTCTTCCCAGGGGTGCTGGGATTCTATAAATTGGCCCATGCTTCCCCAAGATCCTCTACTCATCATGGGGAGAGGCAGCATTGGCTAAGACCCTCTTCTCCCAGAACAATGTGGTCGACTCCAGAGAGACCCAGTGCAGAACCAAAAGATTAGCATCAAAGGCATCTTGCTTCAAAACTGCATTTCTACCTGCCAGACTTCTGCTGTCTAGAAAGGTGTGGGGCCTCTGCATGCAGGCGTTGTGTGAGGTCACACTGGGGGCAGGGGGTTTCGAGCACTCAGAGAGCGATGGGCCAAGGAGAGGTCCCTGAGCCACACCAAGGCTGGGGGTGGGGAAGGGCAGAGCCAGGAGTGAGGCTGAGGGGTCAGACCGGTGGCTGGTCACAGAGCCAGGGGAGGGCAGGGTTTCAGGAGGAGAGAGGGGACTGAGAGGACAAGCAGGAGGACTGTCAAGGGCCCACTGGATCTGGCAATTCTAAAGCCATCGGTGGTCTAGAAGCCAGTGGTTAGGACAGGGTCACAGGAGCCGAAGCGAGGTTGCCGTGGGTATAGGGGCAAGGCAGTGGGGGCCGCCGGCATGGCCAGCTCAGCCACAGAGCCTGTCTGTGAGAGGAGGGGAGAGGAGCTGGTTGGGCAAGGGGCTGACAGCATCGTGGCTGCACCTGCAGGAGACTGAGGTAGCTGGTGTTTGCCTTTAACCAGAGAAGACTGAGTTAGCTGGTGTTTGCCTTTGACCAGAGGAGACAAAGTTAGCTGGTGTTTGCCTTAACCAGAGAAGACTGAGTTAGCTGGTGTTTGCCTTTGACCAGAGAAGACCAAGTTAGCTGGTGTCTGCCTTTAACCAAATCTCCCCAGGGGATCAAGCTGACTTACCTAGCGAATATCAACGATCTAATTAAGACGTATTTCCACACCACGATTCCTGAACCCTGTCATCTCCACAACTAGCCGAGCAACATTACTGTGCCAGTGAAGACAAGTTGGACTCAACCAGGGCAAAGGCACGAACTCAGCCTATTTTACAAAGACAAATGTGCTGATTTCTTTGGGGGACGAAAAGGTCCTAAAATTAGATACGCACAACTCTGTAAATATACTTAAAAACCATTGAATCGTACATTTTGAACAGGTGAAATTTGTGGCATGTAAATTCTATTTCAAAAAACTGTTAAAAAAAACATCTTGTACCCAACTAATGTGCAGCCTCCGATGAGCAGCAGGCCAAGGGAAACGATAGGTTTTTCCCCTATGGTAAAAGAGTACTTTATTCCCAGAGGGTCCAACTCTACCGAGCTGCCTACACACGTCCCCACTAACGCCAACATCTGCATCTACTAGCCCTGCTGGTCCACGCTGCAAGAGCAGCGCTAGGCTGAGTGTTCATTACCATGGAGCCCAGTTCTGGTTATAGAGCACCCAACTTACTCACCAGGCATCCCCATCACCTAGGAGACCACCTAACACATGGTAGGTGCTTAATAGAAAGTTTGTTCAATAAATGAAAGAATGACACGTCTGGAAGGAACATAAAGATTTGTTTTTAACATCACTAACTTTAAGGACAAGAAGATGTTGAGAGAGGTTAAGCAAACTGAGATCACTTATCTGGTAAGTGACAGTGAATTCAGTTCAGCATGTATTTACTGAGCATCATGTATAAAGTATTATTCTAAGCACTGTGAGAAATACTGCAGAGGTGATGAAGGTAGAGTCCCTGTTCTCAGCAAACAGGTGAAATAAATAAGGTTCCCACACAGGGGAGAGGAATGGGAGAGACACTAAAAAATTTGGTATGAATTAGGCTCCGAGCAGGGGGCCTTTTACATGCCTTGGTCCTATTTAGCCTTCGCGGACATCATATCAAGAGGATTTTACTATCTCCAATTTACAGACAAGGAATTTAATCTCAGGGACATGATACACTAAGAGGAGGAAGATTCAGAATTTGAACCCAGGCCTATCAGGTGGCAAAATCTAAGCTCTTTTCACAACACCATTATAATTCAACAAATCAAGGCCAAATGAGTTCCAAGGAAGAAGTTGCTCACATCTCTTTGGGGGTGGTAGGAAAATTTCATGAGAGAAGTAGTACTGGATCACCGAAAATTTTTCAATAGAAAGCTAGTTTGAGGGCAGAAGTGTGGAGATGCGTCACCGTTTGGGTGGGAAAAAAACAGGAGAAATTGTGTATATGAAAAAGGACCCATAACTCAGTTCAGCTGGAACCGAAGTCCACAAAGGGAACAACAGCGGGAAAAAGGCAGGAGTAGGAATTTGGGGCCATGTCATACACCAATGCTTGAAAGCGAAGAAGAGAAACCTTGACTTAACTCGAAGGTGGTGTTTCAGCAGGGGCTGATGCAACATAATCAGAGCAGGGTGTTAGGAAGATTAGCCTGTCCACATACTCCCACGAAGGTGGGAGTTCAGTAGGATTGGAAAGGAGATGATGATTTATATTGCTACATCGTATGTGTGTCTGGATACGACCCATCTACATTATAATTACATAATTGCTGAGTACATACATTTAGTGGCAATAACAGAGATATTTATTGGGTACTTGCTGTACTGGGCACTTTGCTAAGTGCTTTATGAGCGCTAATTCATTTTCTACTCATAGCAGCCTGATGAGGTGGATGTTATTATTATCCCCATTGTACAGATGAGGAAATTGAGACTTAGGGAAAGTAGCAATACACCAAGGTCATATAATTAGTAATTGCATAGATGGGGCTCAATCCAGATTTGTTTGACTCCAAAGTCCCTGTCATACCTATCATGCTACCTACTCAGCCCCTCAAAGCCACCTCTTCCTGGCTCGGGCTCCTCCAAATTAACAAAATGTTGATGGAAATTTCAGGGCCACTTGTTATGGTGGAAATAGTATGAGCTCCCGAGTGCCACACAGATCTGAGTGTGGGACCTGGCTCAGTATCTCACGAGCCAAGTGGTGTTGGGCAGGTTACGTGGCCTCCCTGAGCTGATTTCCTTTCTGTAAAATGGAGAGAGCAGACCTACTTCCCAGGGCTGTTGTGAAGATTTAAAGTGAGAACACATGGAACATTCCTAGGCAGTGCAAGGCACATAGTAACAAATGTTCAATAAATGGTAGTTGTTAATAATAACGGTAAAAGGGCGTCCAGACCGCCCAAGAGGACTAGAGGTCAAGCCACGTGAGGACCAGGTAAGAGCATTGGCAGTGCCTACCTGAAGAAGGGAGACGTAATAGTCATCTTCAAGTATATATAGTGATGTTAAGTCAGGGAGACAGAGAAGATGCATTGTGTGTGGCTCACAAGCACAGCACTTGGACCGAGGATGCTGGTCTGGGAGTTTCCAACCACTGGAGGTAACTGACGTGGAAGCAGGGTGTGCGGGGAGGTGTTGGGATCCTGTCACTGGAGGTTTTCCTGGGAAGACCCACGCAAGTCATCTAGAAGGAAGGAACCACAGTGGTAGTTTTCAAACCTGGACGTGTCAGAATTACCTGGAAATCTTGTTAAAACAGAGGTTGCTGGGCCCACTTCCAGAATTTTTGCTTCATTCTGCCTGCGGTGGGGCTTGAGAATTTGTAAGCCTAACTGGTTCCCAGGCGATGCTGACCCTGGTGGCCCATAGCCCACACTTTGAAAACCTAGAGCTTAGTAGTTTCCGAACACAGGGTCCATTTGGTTTGTCTATGAAAATGCTTCCAGAAATTGTAGCAAAGTCAGAAAAATTATGAAATGCAGCTTTTCATAATGCTAAATGGATTCAACTGGAAGGATTATCTTTTATTCCAAGATTGGGATCTTCCTACTGTTTCTGACATTAAAATTTCCTTTCTGTTATGGAAAGCTGGCAATAGTAGACTGTGATTCTTTTGTTGGTTTGTCTCATAGTGTCTTTATGTGCCAAAATACAAGTTGGCAACCCTGTGGTGGGGCTTAATTTTTTAACAAATCTTTGCGGGCCATGAGTTTCTAAAATGTAGGAAACACTGTATGTCAGTGTGTAAGAGTTTGGACTGAGTGGTTTCTTTAAAAGAGCTCTTCCAAGTCAAACCGAGGGTTCTTAGGTATCTTTTAAAAAAGCATTTATACACCATTTTTGCCTGGCTGAATTCTTTCTCTGAACATATTTGACCTTTTATCGATGCTTTGAGTGGTCATTATGTACACCTCTTACTATAAAGAGCTGTCAGACCCACGGGCATGCCCTCCAGGAGGCTGTTTAAGAAAGGAGGACTGTTTGTTCCTCATTAAACACCCAGGCTGCATTTGTGTTCATGTGCAGCCATCCTGCTGCCTCTGCGGTTCATTCTCACCCCATTAGCACCTCTTCTCCTTGAGTCAGCTTCTTCCTCCACCCACGTGCCAAGAACATTGGGCCATCAGGCTTATTAAATCAGTGCTTTCATTCTGTACATCAATTTAAGTCAATGGTCTATGACTTTGGGACGATTTATCTCTGCCAAGCAATGAGAGAATAGGCTTCACAAATGATCAAAGAGATTTACTCCCTTCTGTTAGGAAATAGTAATGACAGATATTCATGGACAGATATTCATGACAGATACATGCTGGAGCTTGTCCAGAGCAGTTGAGTAACTCGCCCAAGGGTAATTGAGGGAAGAGCCAGGATTCAAACCAGGAACTCTGTGAATGAAATTGCATGGCTAACCTTCACTCCACCTGGCCTTGCTGGTGTTTTCAATAGTGGGCTGCCGGAAGTCTGACCACTAACTAAGTGGAAATAGACAGATATTGTTACATGTATGTTATGCTTATTTGCTAATAGTTTTTTTTTTAAAGAAATTTTCTGACTTTGTTAGAAGAAACTGAAATGGTTGTTAGTCAAGAATCAAGCTGGGGACCAGTTGACTTCAGGACACTGGCCCTGTGTTGGGCACTGAGCACACAGAGGTCAGGAGACAGCCCTCGGGTCCAGGGAACTCCCAGACTAATGGAACCAGCCGCCAGAGAAGAAAGGAGGACTGGGGTGTAGAAGGGAGGAGCAGGAGGCTGCCATTTTTGTTAAAATCCTTTTACTTTTCTTTGGCCCATTGGACTACATACAGTATCTTTTATTAAAGTTGAACAAAGCCAAGACCCATTCTGTCCATGGGTGCCTGATTTGTGACATCTTTCCTAAGAGGTCAAACATCCAGCACGTAGCTCCACCATTTATTCTCCTTGGACCAGCTCCCTAACTTCTCTGAACATTGATGTATCAAGGGTATGTCTCCTTTGTAAAGTTGTTTTGAGGGTGTGTCGAGCCTAGTACACAACAGGGGCTCAATACTTATTATTATCGAGTCTGAAGATTTTCCCTCCTTTTTCAGTACTTCCACAATACTGGACCACTCACGAGGTAATTAGCACATTCTGCTATGTACTGTTATATTGTATTTAATTGTATTATCATATTATATTTAAATGTAAATATAATTAGAACTGTGCCTGTTTTAGTTACAACTCTGCAGAGAAACAGAACCAATAGGATGGATGAACAGGCAGGTAGGTAGATAGATAAGAAGGGATCTATTTGGGAGTAGGCTCATGCAATTGCGGAGGCTGTGAAGTCCCACGATATGCTGTTTGCAAGCTGGCATGGCTCAGTCCGAGTCTAAGTCTGAAGGCCTGAGAACCACGGGTACAGCTCTCAGTTTGAGGCTGAAGGCCTGAGAAACTTGTGGCGGGGGGTGGCGCACTGGTGCAAGTCCCACAATCTGAAAGATGGAGAACCTGAAGTTCTGATGACCGAGGATAGGAGAAGATGACTGTCACAGCTCCAGAAGAGAAAGCAAAGTTGCCTTTCCCCTGACATTTTGCTCTATCTGGGGTCCTCAACCAATTGGATGGTGCCCACCCACCCTGGTGAGAGCAGATCTTCCTTACTCAGTCTATTGATTCAAAGACCAATCCTCTTCCGGAAACACCCTCACAGACATACCCAGAAATAAGGCTTTACCAGCTGTCTGGGTATCCCTTAACCCAATCGAGTTGACACCTAAAATTAACCATCACCATGCCTGATAAATTATATATGCTCAATAAATATTAGCTGTTATCATTTTCAGGAGTGGCACTGCTTTTTCTGCATATGAATCTTACCTACTAAATTAAAATCCATGGGACAGAGGTCCTGCTGGATGTATTTGTATTTCCTCTCCAGACCTGTGCCCAGCAGTGTTAGGCATGTAGTAGTCTCTTCATAAATATTTGTGGAAAGGATTATTGCCTCTCTTATTTAATTATGAACGTGTATGTGATATTCCCAGCATTTTTGGTGAAGGTTGAATTTGTTCTGAAGTTTCGTAGTGCTCATAAACTGCCCTGCTTTACAGTTAGTTGTTTTCATGTCTCTTCCATTGGTCCATGACCATCCTATCAGCAAAGACTGAGTATCCATCCTCTAAGGCCCAGATCAGCTTGTTCTAGGTAGTTGAATCTGGGTGTGCAGAAAGTATTTACATGAAATTAATGATGCCTAAGCTTCAGGGCTACTCACTTGAAAAGAATATCTCCCAAAGCCCTGGTTAATGAGCATACTCAATTCAGAAAGTATTAATAGAAACTATTCACTGCATGAGAAAATTTGAAATGCTTTGAAATCTCATAGCTCATAGTTGAAAGACACTGAAAAGAGGTTATTCCAAATTTAACAACAATCCTAAAAAGATTTAAATAACATTAACAATAACTATTTGTATACCTAAAACTTTTCCAAACTATCAATGATAAAAAAACAAATTTTAATCAACCATGTTGAGAAAATTGAATTATCATTTTATTCTCTCTGTGTAAAATAATATTATAGGTTGGGCATGGTGGCTCATACCTGTAATCCCAGCACTTTGGGAGGCCAAGGCAGGAGGATCGCTTGAGGCCAGGAGTTTGAGACCAGCCTGGGCAAGAGTCTGTCTCTACAAAAAATTAAAAGTGTGATGGTGTGTGCCTGTAGTCCCAGCTATTTGGGAGGCTGAGGTAGGAGGATCACTTGAGCCCAGGAGTTCGAGACTACAGTAAGCCACGATTGTGCCACTGGACTCCAGCCTGGGTGACAGAGCATGACTCTGCCTCAAAATTAAAAATAATAATATTATTATTATAAAATTGTTGTAACATGAAGAAATGATAAAAGGGAATATAGCCCCAAAATATAGGAAAAAAATGTTAGAGAAGTGTATCTGGCAATTTGATAAAAATATTATGTTATTCTAGATTTTGTGATATTTGTGAAGTCTGTCAACTTTTGAAAATTTGTAATTAGTTGTGCTTTTTTCTTATTCAAAATAAGTAATGAAATCAAATAAGTAATCAAATACCTCATAATGTTGTCTTCTTTTCCTTTAAGAGGGCATTCCAAATTGTATAAACCTTAGGCTCCACAAAACCTGGAAATAGTCTGTTGATACTGATTTTTTAAATGAAAATCTGATTATGTCACTCCACAACTTTTAATAGCTTTCCTTGCCTCAAAATGAACTCCAGAATCATTCCCATGGCCTGGCCCCTGCCTGTCTCGCCACTGCTCTGCCCCCAGCCTTAAGCACCAGCTCCGTGGCACTCCTTCCCGTGGTTCCTCCAAGGCCCAAGGGCTTCCTTTGCAGGGGTGAGGGGCCTGTTTCCTCCATCTTGACCAATTCTTACCCCCAGTTGTTGCCTGACTAATGTCTATTCACTTTTTAGGATGCGGATTAAATATTGTTTTTTAGGACAAACCATCCCTCCTGCTCTAGACAAGATCATGTGAAAATGAAGATTCTGATTCAGTAGGTCTAGGTTGGTACCTGAGATTCTACATTTCTACCAAGCTCCCAAGTTGCTATAGATTGAATGTTTGGGCCCCCCAAAATTCATTTGTTGAAATCCTAATCTCCAGTGTATGGTATTAGGAGGTGGAGACTTTGGCAGGTAACAAGGTCATGAGGGCGGGGCCTTTATGAATGGGATTAGTGCCCTTATTTTAAAAACTCAGGAGAGCTCCCTTGTCTCTTCCACCATGTGAGGACACAGAGAGAGGATGGCCAGGAAGTGAGCCCTCACCAGACATCAAATCTGCCAGCACCTTGATGTTGGCCTTCCCAGCCTTCAGAACTGTGAGAAATACAATTCTGTTGTTGACAAGCCCCCCAGTCTATGGTATTCTGCTATAGCAGATCAAATGGACTAAGACACAGGTGATGGGCATGCTGCCTGTCCAAGGACCACATTCTGGAAGGCCCTAGACTTCAGGAAGTCCTTGCTTTACTACCCTGTATTTCTCTACTGTGCAACTTGAGAATTACGTTTATGATAGCTTGTTCCAGATGTCTTCCATTTGCACATGTGGTTCTCAACCAGGGAAGAGTTTACCATCCAGGAGACATTCAGCAACACCTGGAGACATTTCTGGTTGTCACAGCTTGGTGGAGGGTGCTGCTGGCATCTAGCTGCAAAACATCCTATACTACACAAGACATCCCCACAGCAAAGAATTAACTGGCCAAAAATGTCAATGATGCTGAGGTTAAGAAAGCCTGCTCCATGAGGGTAGGAACTAGAACATCTTATTTTCTGTTTTATCCCAGAGTCTGGCAGAGTGCCTGGCTCATAGCACAGCATAGCCACAAGTCCCTAAGCATGGTGTCCTCCATTCTCCACCCCAGTTGTAAATGTCTCCATGTTCTGTATATTTCCTTCCATGATAATGACTGGAAGGTATGAAAAGAGTTCCTAAAATCATGAAATTCTACACAGAAAAAAAACAATCAACAACAGGGATGCAAACTAATGCATATGGACTTTATGACTATTCCATAGACGTTTAATAGACAGTCAATGATTTATTGACTGATTACTGAAATGAATGAGTGCTGCACTCAAGAAAATTGGTCAGAAAGTTTGTTGCTGACCTGAGCACAAAGAAGGTTGTAGCCACAAAGGAACTGCGAGAACCGTCCTTGGGGATGATAGTAAGGGGTGAAACACTCTGGCCCACCGCAGCACCAAGGACAGACATGGCAATGCCACTGATTTCTGCTGACTACCTTTCGATCGCCAAGGCTGGTCATCCTGGGACATTCACTTCAGCCTCCCTTGTCTAGAAAGCACTGAGAACTGGACATTATGGTGGGCTGGAAAAGAAGATTGTTGGCTGAATTTCCTTTGTGGCCGACTGGCCTTTTGCGAACTTCTTACACATGTGATACATGAGATACTGGAAGGCCAGATGGAGCAACCAGCTATAGTATCTGAAATTCCTACCACTTAAACAACAATGAGATACCATAGTGGTGATAAGGCTATAGAGACATTGGTATGCTTATATCCTGTGGGTAGTGTTTTCAGAGAGTGATTTGGCAATAGGTTTTAAAATATAAAAAGTTTATTTTAAAAAAATTGTATAAGTTTTTTGAAAGTTGTCAGAATCAAAATGGAGTCACTAATGTTAAGAAAATCCTGACACATAGAACCTGGGAAGGGCATGGAGAGAGGGTCCTCATGCTTGTGTGACTGACAACAAAAAAGACTCCACAAAAACCATAACCTTGCACAAAGGCCATCACAGCCTTCCACATGAAACACTTCTGCAAGGACACCGAGAACTGCCTGTCCAACCTTAGACTGGTGTTACCCTTGTTGTTGAATTTGATAGCCAAGGATAATTATTTCGAAACAATTATGTAATCCTCCTCATTTTTTCCTTTAAAAACATTTGTCTTCCTTTACCTCCCTGAATACACACAAAGTTTGCTATGACATACATATTGCCATTGCAATGCTCTGTTCCCAAATAAGTGTTACAGGTCATTAAATACAAAATGTCCAATTTCTAATCAAGAGTGTAGTTTATTATATTTCAAACAGGAGGCAGTACAATTAACCAAAATATGTGCCTAAACTATTGGCACAGTTTTGCCATCTTAACAGTAGCTTGTTTAATGCCAGCAGCAAAGAAGCCTAGAGAGCAAGTGGCAATCAAATCACAAAAGGTGTTTTCCAAAGCTTATTGCAAATTGAATATATTTCCTTGCAAAAAGTGGGCCAAAGCCTAGAAAAAGTGATAGTTGGTGCAAGGTCTGGTGAATACAGTTGATGACAGTTTCCAAGTCCAGCCTCTGTGGTTTGAGCATTGTTTGTATGACATGCGATCAAGTGCTGTCTTTCAAGAGGATTGGTCTGTCTCTATTGACCAATCTCAGCTGCTTAATCACAGGCGTCCTCATCATTTTGTTCAGTTGGTTGCAGTAAACATATGCTGTTATCGACTGACCAGGTTTCATGAAGCTATACTGAATAATACCAGTGCTGGACCACCAAACAGACATCGTTAGCTTTTTTTCAATGAATATTTGGTTTTGGACTGTTTCAGCACTTCATCTTTATCCAAACATTGTGCCAAACACTGGCGATTGTCAAAAAGAATCCATTTTTCATCACATGCAACAATATGGTATAGAAATGGTTTGCCTTTATGTCGTGGTGACAAAGAAAGGCAAGCTTTGAGACGATTTCTCTTCTGATGCTCATTTAATTCAAGCAGAACACATCTATCAGCTCCTTTACCTTGCCAATGTGTTTCAAATGGTCCAATATTGTTGGAATAGTAACGTCAAACCTTGCTGCTAATTCACATGTCGGCTGAGATGGATTTGCTTCCACTACAGCTTTCAGCTGGTCATTATCCACCTTGATTTCAGGTCGCCCGCACGGCTCATTTTCAAGATTAAAATCACCAGAAAGGAACTTCTCAACCATCAGTGCACTGTGCATACATTAGCCACATCCTTTCCAAATACTTCGTTGATATTTTGAGCTGTCTGTGCTGCATTTGTTCCACGACAGAACTCATATTCAAAAATAACACGAATTTTTGACTTATTCATGATTTCACAAAAATTGCTCTAAAAAAATTTGAAAGATTATCACAAGCCAAAACGATGCATTTGAAAGACTGAGGATGTACCTTCATAATAAAAATAAAACAAGAAGTGTCAAATGTAGTGTCAAAGATATCAACTGTCAAACTTAGTACTTAAGGAAATCAGACATTTCATACTTAATAACCTTAGTTTCTTTTAGAGAGCCTCTCTCTATTATCTAGTCTGACAGTTTGAAAATAGGGATGATAAAAATTCACTGAAACTTCACTCATCATAACAAAACTTTGGAAACAACTTAAATAGCCTTCAATGATAGACTGAATGAATTAAGCTACACAAGTATAACTGTGCGCACACACCTGTATACATATGTACAAGCACACAATGGAATATAAAGAAACCATTAAAAATGTCTATAGCATATTGTTAAGTTTTTAAAAAGCAAATTTTAAAAAGCCCATGTAGAGTTGATCCTATTTTGTAAAATCATATGCAAATGTGTATATGGGCCTAGAGACACGCCTAAGAGGAATGTCATGAAAATGTGAACTTAGCTCTGAATGATGAGATTTGAGGTGATTCTCTGTACTTTCCTGTACAGTTTGTATTGTTTAGAAGAATATAGCCCCTGTTTATAGAAGCAATAAAACTATTTTACATAAAATATAATGTTATAGCTCTTATTAATCTCTTTTCAAAAAATATCTCTCTTTCTAAGACAGCCATGCTTTAGCAAGGGCTAATTCACCAGATGGATTCATTGACATTTTGGAAAGAAGACGACAGCACGCCTAAGGGAAGGGATACAGGAGATGGACTCCCATAGTTTTGTCTACTGCTCACACCCTGATGATGTCCAGTTATCATTTCTTTGCACCAGACCCGATGACCCCTGACGCATCTTTCCCCCCACTCTGCCCCAACACTGATCCTAAACCAACATTGTCTGCTATGCCTGGAAACCTCCCCATCCACCTTGTCGTCCAAAGAAAAATGGCCAGAAAACATCTTTGACTCCTCTTCTTTTCCTACCTTCTCCTTAAGTCTCTCTCAAACTCTTCATCTTCTCTCCATTTATACTGGTACTGCTGTAGCTTGTAACTCCCACCTGGCCTCACTTCTGCTCACCACTGATTCATTTTCCTTCCTGCAGTCAGAGTGATTATTTCAAATGGAGGGATAATCATGGCACTCTCTTCTAAAATCTGCCAATAGCTGTTTGAGTCAGGGTTTTCTGTTATGTGCAGCCAAAATCATCATGAATGAGAAAATGAGTGAATGAATCAATGAATGAGTCAATCCACTAGCATAAAAAATCCAGTTCCCCTAGAACTGAGGTAGTCTTGCCTTGGAGACTTCAAAAACTTCTTCCTGTTCCTGAGAAACTCAAGGCAATAAGATAATAAATTTTTGATTATCTAGAGGTTTGCTTATCATAGTTTTCTGGATAAACTCAGTTTTTAGATGAAAGCTACACTTTGTAAGGGAAAAGAATCCTCTATGAAGGCTTTATATTAAAACAAGGATAATATTCTTAGAGAAGTTCCAGGGTCAATACACATTCAGTGCAGTCTCCTAAATTTTAGCATGCACAAGAATAACTCAGAGACCTTTTTAAAAGGCAGATTCCTGGGCCCTACCTCTGGAGATTTAAATTTAGTGGGATGTGGTAGAGTCCAGGACTCTGCATTTTAGCAAGCATTTTGATGCACTTACTCTGCAAACCATACTTTAAGAAGCTCTATTCTAAAACTTCCACTTTATATCTATGGATTAGAACCACAAGAAATGGTGTTTCACACAATAATCAAGGGAGTAAATTCAAATGATGGAAAGATCCAGAAGATTGGAGTCATATCTTGGCATCACTATTCACCATAAGACAATGGTCAGGCAAGCCACTTAACCTGAGTCCAAATATCCCCATTTATTAAAAATAACACAGATTAATAGTTTCCTGCATTGCCACCCCTCAAGCTGATTGTAGAGATCAAATGATCTCAGTACTTTTATATACAAATAAAAGAAAACCCTATTTGTTAGGACTCTGGTGTTTATCATGCTACTTAATTTAAAAAAATAACTATTTGTGTTCATTAGACTCTAAGAAAGGCTTTAAGAAAGAAATGGAGACTCACATTTTAGAAAGATTGCAAGGTGGCCAAAATATTAAAAGAGGGTTTTGCTTAACTTCTAGTTAACCTAAAAAGTCATTACCCAGAACATCCTATTCCTAAGCATTCTAAGTGTTTTCATGGTTCATCAACTCTGTAAGTAATGTACAATTATGAATAGATTTCCTGTCAGAGGGAGCTGCTTTGACTCCAGCAAAAATCAATGGGTCCAAGGTTACAGGTGATTTCATTCATAAGGTCTTCTGGAAAAAATAAAACTATAGTGATTGAGAACAGGGCAGTGGTTGCCATGAGCTAGGAGTAGGGGGAGAGTGTGACTACCACGGGACAGCAGGAGGGAGTTTTTTGGGGTGACGGAACTATTCTGTATCCTCATTGTGGTGGTAAGTACAGAAATCCTTATACATGCTAAAGTTCATCAACTGCACAAAAAGATAAGCAGTTTTACTCTATGTTAATTTAAAAATAAACAATAGATCAGGCACAGTGGCTCACACCTGTAATCCCAGCACTTTGGGAGGCCAAAGAAGGAGGATCACTTGAGGCCAGCTGGAGAGCAGCCTGGGCAACACAGAGAGACCCATCTCTACAAAAAAATTTAAAAATTAGCTGGGTGTGGTCACACATGCCTGTAGCCCTAGCTATGCAAGAGACTGAGGCAGGAGGATCACTTGAGCCCAGGAGTTCAAGGTTGCAGTGAGCTGTGATTGTGCCACTGCACTCCATCCTGAGTGACAGAATGAGACCTATCTCTAAAAAATAATAATAAAATAAAATGCATTAATTGGCCCAACTCAAGGTTGTTAGGTTCATCTGTGTGGATGTTCCCTAGTCCCCTGGTTCCCAGGGTCAAGAATGAGTACTGGTAGCAAATCCAGCCAATGACAGAGGGATCACAGATACAGAGCAATTTTAGACAGTTTATCACATAAAAGAAAGAATGAAAGTACAGAAGGAAGCTACTCAAAGCGAAATATGTTCCAGAGAGGGTGGAACAGCTCAGCCCCTACGAATGGAGAAAGACGCTAGAGGCTGAGCAAGTGTTGCCTTTTATAAGCCCACTAGTTTGTCCCGCCTTTCCCCTGGCAGGATTGGTTGTCATTTCTCGCTTTTGGGGTGATTGACAGGTTGGTGTTCTATAACAGCGTAGGTTATATGATAGTTTCCCTTTCCAGGCATGTGTCTTTTCTGGAATTCTCCATGAAGCTCTACCCATGTTATGCTAATTAGATGGTAATGAGCTCTGTCAGTTAAAGGTTACTAGGAACTTTTTACTATGTATGTTCCCACCAGGGAACAGTTCCTAGCCGCAATTTGGTTCCTAGCTACAATTTGGTTTCCACTCTCCGCCCCTAGCCACATCCTTGCCACTCCTTTACCCTCCACCCAGACCTAACAAGGTGACTGTTTTCCTTGCCTACATAAAAGCAACCCAAAGGATCGGAGTTTGTGGAAAGAGTAAAGAAGAATCATAAATTATGAGGAGGGTAGGCAGGAAGGGAGAATTAAAAACAAAAAAACAGGAATGCTGAATAAACAATTGTTCTGAGTACTTTTTCATTCCTTTTTACTTTTCAGAGTTGTTTCCTAAAGATCAGTTTTATCTACTTTTAGGGGTTTCCTCTTCTTCCTCCCGGTGTAAAACTATTCTGATTAACCAGTAATTTCCCTTGTTTCTCCTACACAACACTCAACAACTCAGTTAATTTTTAGGTTGAACTTTGCTTTCCAGATTACCTTATACCCCAAAAATATTCAGAACAGAAAATAAAGCCCTGACAGTTTCAACATCTGAATTCAGACAGGACCAGGGGAGGCATTTTCCATACTTTATACCTCAGTTCCCTCCTCCAGGCTTTTTTTTTTTTTTTTTTTTTTTTTTTGAGACAAGGTCTTGTTCTGTTACCCAGGCTAGAGTTCAGTGGTGTCATTATTGCTCACTAAAACTTCAAACTCCTAGGCTCAAGTGATCCTCCTGCCTCAGCCTCCTGAGTAGCTTGAGGCACAAGCTACTTGCACACTTGCAATCACACTTGCAGGTCAATTTACTTAACAGATCACTTGAGTCTCTGTATATATCCGTGACGTCTCTCTGATTAACAGATTTCCTTATCTTAACTTAAAACATTCCCAGCCTTTAGACAAAGCTTCATTTCTTTAACGAATTGCAAATCAAAGACTCTTTAAACCCACCTATAACCTGTAAGCCCCAGCTTCAAGATGTCCTGCCTTTTCAGGCCAAACCAATGTACACCTTCCATGTATTGATTTATGACTTTACGTGTAATTCCTGTCTCCCTAAAATACAGAAAACCAAACTGCAACCCAACTACAGTGGGACCACTTGCTCAAGGCTTCTTGCATGTGGCTTTCTGGACCATAGATGCACATATTTGGCTCAGAATAAACCTCTTTAAATTATTTTGCAGAGTTTGGGCTCTTTTCCGTTAACAGGCTGTCATATAAGACAGTTCAGGCCTAGGCTATTCACTTTTGGAGCCCTGTGCAAACAGCCGCTCACTCTCTGGACTTTGACTGCTATTGAATATTTGAGCCCTTGCCTACAATCTTCATTCATTCATTGGTGAACAAGATGTTGTTTGCCCTAAAGCTCAGTGTGTGGGGGTAAGAGACACATAAAAAAACAATTATGAAATAACATGAAAGAATGATGACACAGATGCACACGATTTTATGAGCAACTGAAGGACGAAGAATATGCCATAAAATGTAGCTCTAGCTTGAGGGGTGTGTTATGTTAGCTTTGTGAAGGGGATGGGAAAAGGCATTCCAGAGGTGCCAGCTTGAACAAAAGCACTGAAATGAGGGATGGTGAAGGCCCGAGAATGGCCTAAGAGTGCACGACATGAGAAAGATGTGTAAAAAGAAAATGAAAATCTCAGGGCCACTCCCCCAACTCCTTATGCAAAAGGAAGGTAAAGGCCTCATAAGCAAAGACATCTAATTGTAATTTTAGGTTCCCAGGCTACATCTAGCTCCTAAAACTAAAGTTTGTTTGATTCCACACTAATAATGAATTACAAGTTTATCTTTACAGATGCAGAACAGGAAACAGACAGAATCAGACATTCTTCCACCCACCCAGGGACATCTACAGAATTGATGCTTCCTTCACTCCATTTTTCACTTCTAACATTTTCCTAATCTTAGGTAAAATGTAGATTTCCTGGGCCTCACAAGAATCTAGCCATTTTGCCTCACTACGGTCCCCACCAACTCCCGTTCAGAAGAACAGCCACAGGTCTGTTTGCGGTTCATGGTTTCCCCAGGCACCTCCTCAACTTTGGGTTGATAAACCTCCACTGATTGAGATTTTTGCCTCAGCCACTTATTTGGGAGACAGATGAAGAAAGGCGAGGCAGCTGGATAGGTGAGCAAGGCCAGGCAGAGAAGGGCCTGGTACCTCATGTTTGACTTCTAAAACAAAACATCTTGAAGCTTCCTAACGTTTCAGAAGAAATGCAAATGACACTGGATTTAAGTTTTTGCTGGGAACGTTGGCTGCTCCCCTAGACTGGTTGCTCGGTGTTGGCGGGGCCCTCTGTTTTGCTCACCGCCCCAACCTGGCACAGAACGGCCTGGCACAGAACGGCCCTGTGTGGTCTACGCCCGCTGGAATTCCTTCATTGCTTCTCCAAGCCTCCCCGTGTGCCTCAGCCCACAGGAAAAGGGGGAGAGGTGCCAGCTGCAGCCTTCTGTGCTTCAAAAGTCCTTTGGAGTTCACCGACAGGTCTTCATCTTTCCGCGCCGCTTCCTCCTGTGTAAAACGGGGCTCACTACCCACCGCCCAGGACTGCAGTGTGGCTCAAATGAATTTACGGAAAGGGCCCCCCTCAAAACGAAAAGGTGCCTCCTGAGGCCTTGCGCCCACGGAGTG
Source organism: Indri indri (assembly GCA_004363605.1). NCBI lineage: Eukaryota > Metazoa > Chordata > Mammalia > Primates > Indriidae > Indri > Indri indri. The sequence continues at coordinate 22,621 of RJWJ010007207.1, read as the reverse complement.
ACATGACCCGTCCAAATCAAAGCCAGGTTTCCACCTTCCCTGGCCCGGGAAGCTCCTGCCCAGCTGCAGGGTGACTGACTCAGGGCTTGGGCACCTCCCACTCCTCGGGAGATAACCCGACGCGTGACCGTTTAATGAGTGTCTCGAGGAAACGCCACACCGGGAGGACAGGAAGGGGAGGCCCTGCAGCCCCCCTGCCCGCACGAGCGCCCCGGCCCCGGGTCAGCCCCTCCTCCCGCGGCGGCCAGGAGAAGAGGGAGGAGAGGCCTGACTCCCACAGCCAATGAAAGCAGCAGATTCCTGGTCCGATTCCCGGCGCGGCTCGCCATTGGTCGCCGCCCGGGTCTCGGCCCACCGAACCTTGGCGACCCGAGCCAATCGCGAGGCGGCGGGCGATTCCCCAGGCTGCTTAGGCGGCGGACGGCGGGCGCAGAGCTGGCCGAGTGCGGAGCGGGTGGCGGTAACAGGCGGCGAGAGCCTGCAGCCCTCCCCGCGCGGCGCGCCGCGGCACCATGGAGCCCGCCGTGTCGCTGGCCGTATGCGCGCTGCTCTTCCTGCTCTGGGTGCGCCTGAAGGGGCTGGAGTTCGTGCTCATCCACCAGCGCTGGGTGTTCGTGTGCCTCTTCCTCTTGCCGCTCTCGCTGATCTTCGACATCTACTACTATGTGCGCGCCTGGGTGGTGTTCAAGCTCAGCAGCGCGCCGCGCCTGCACGAGCAGCGCGTGCGGGACATCCAGAAGCAGGTGAGGGCGCCGGGCGCGGCCTGGGCCCACAGACGCGGGCTCCGGGAGACGCGGCGGGCGCGTGGATAGCGGTACGCCGCCGGCGAAGGGATGCTCGGTGCAGCGGGGAGCCAGGACTTCACCGAGGAGCTGGCATTGGAGGGGGATTGGAATGAAACAAAAATGTGATGGGAGGGTTCCGGGGAAGGAACAGAATAAGCAAAGGCAGTGGGGAGCAAAACATTGCTCCAATGTTTATGGAGTGCCCACTGTGCGCACGGCACGTGCGAGGCTGTAAGAAATCCTAAGACAGGGGAAGGTGTGCAACACTCAGGTAACTCTCACCAGACCCAAGTGTTTTGGAGGAGGAAAGGCTTCCGGGGGGTGGAACTGGGTCTAGAGATTGGGAAATAGGGTAAATGATTGGGGGAAGGTGTGTCAGGTGAGAGCGAAGGCTGGGAAGGGGGAAAGTGTGGGGACGGAAGGGGGAGAAGGTTGGAAAGTCTGTTTGGAGCTAGGTTGGAGAGGGGCCTCTATGCCAGGTTTGAGTTTGGAGTTTATTTTGTAGCAGCAAGGTGCTTTCGCTGCGTTTAGAATAGAGGACTAAAGCGAGAAAGTAGAACCCCAAGGGAAGAGCCTCACAGCCGCTGGTGATGGAGGGCTCACTCCTGGACAAAGGTAGTCTGCCCATCTCCCAGGACTCTGACATCCTCCCTGTGCCAGCACCCAAGCACCCACAGAGCCTGTGACCCTGCTGCAGCTCACAGAGGAGCCTCCTCCACATCCAGATCTGGCACGGGCGTGGGGCAGGGCAGTTTCTTGGCTCCCTCTGCCCTCCTTATGTTCCTTTCTTACTGGCATCAGGTTGCAGAGAGCTTCTGTTTCCTGCAGCCACCCTCCAGTAGGTGTAGCAGCCTCCATATTCTGTTTGCTCTGCGCTGGTGCTGCAGGCAAGAGCGGGAAGATGGATGCAGAGAGACATTCTTGTGAGAGAGAAGCCCTCGGGCCTGGTGGGAGCCCTGGGTTTTGCTGGCCACAGTCACACGGCTCCAGAGCCCTGCCTACCCTCCCTGCCCAAATGCACTCTCTTTCCTAGCTCTCTCCACAAGTTCAGATTCTCCACTTACCTGCACGTCTCCTCCATCAGGCTGTGAGCTCCTGGAAGGCAGAGACTGTTATCTGACTCACCTTTGGCCCTGGGGGCTGCTCAAAGCAGCCTAGTGAGTGCTTATCAACCTAAACTAAACCAAAGGGCTCACTGTGGGCAGGCAGACAAGGGGCCCAGCTGGACTAGCCCATTGCCCTGACCTGCCATGTGCTGCACCCTGTTCCATTGATGTCCATTATTCCTAATCCTCACAGCAACCCTGGTAGGTCCTGCACCTGTTTTTACAAATGGGAAAAAATTGAGGTTCAAACTGAGTTATGTGCCCAGAATGACGTAGCTGGTAAATGGGGCTAAAGCCCAGGATATCTTAATCTCAGAGTCCAAAACTCCAACATTTCTTCTTTCCCATGCATTTCCCCACCCCCAATCCTGTAGGTCTGGTTCTACAACACCTGGCTTGTTATAATAGCTGTCTGACCAGTTGCCCCTTTTCTGGGCCCACCTCACCTCTCTTTGGCCTGCACGTAGTAGTCTTCGAGTACCTGCCCAAAATCTTGATTGGCTCCCATCAGGATCCAATCCAATCAGTGTTTCAAGCTTCATGGCTTCCACATTCACTTCATGTGGCCCACCGTCCAGCTTAAATGCAGCACCCCTAATCCACTCTCTCCTACCTCTACGTTTGTATCAAGTCCTGGGGCTACAGAGTAGGCCAGGGGCCAGGCCTGGTTGGTCAGGTAATACCACCTCTCATCCCTTCACTCCCAGCTCGCAGGAATCCCTTCCTCAATACCTGCCCTCTCCCAGCTCCCTGGCCTCTGCTCATAGGAAAGTCCTTTCCCATGTTGAGCTGTTTGGCCAGCTCCAATGCAGCCTCCTCCAGGAGGCCTGACCAGTATTCAGTAGGACTTTTGGTTGCAGGTTCAAGAAGCTAGATTCAAACATGCTTGAGCAAAAGGGGACTTTATTGGCCTGGGTTCTGAAAAGTCCATTTGTAAAACCGGCCCAGGCATGGCTGTATCAGGACCCCTCTTCCCCATCTCCATCTTTCCATCCATCTGTCATCTCTTGGCTCTGTTCTCCTCTGGGTTGACTTCATTCTTGGGAGACTGTCTCCCTGTGGAGGCCCCAGCAGTTTCTGGCTTATATCCAAGCAGCTTAGAAACCCCAGCAAAGAGAGAGTGCCTCTCCTGGAACTGGTGTCATTGCTTGAGTTGGGTCATAGGCCCATCCCTGAACCTGTGGCCAGGAGGATAGAATCAGATCTCAGTTGTGCACCCACCTCCTGGGGGGGCGGTGGGGGAGTAGTATTAGCCTCACTAGACCAAAGGAAGTTGGCATTGTTAGAAGCAGAAGAAAAGGAAATGGATCGTCACAGGTCAGAACAACAGATATCTACCTGCCCTCCTCTTATCCACCTCAACAGGAAAGGAGCACTTCCTCCTGTGTTCCTGATGGGCTTGTCATCCCCTGGGCCAGTTAGTCTCTGTGTTTTGTGCTCTGGTCACTTAGATTAGAGGTTTTGCAAAAGCTGCTCCTTCCATTGGCTTGGTGGTCCTTTCCTGCCCCTTCTCTCCCCCAAAAGTGATACATGAATTAACACATGTGAATGCTTAGAACAGGGCTTGGCACATAATAAGCCTCAATAAGTGTCAGCTCTTATTCTGTGGAGTATTAGTACAAGCTCATCTATCCTTCCAGGCCTGAAGTCATACAGTCCTGGCTGTGAATCTGGGCTCTGCCATTCACCAGTTGTGTGACATTGGACAAGTTATTTTGCTTCTGAGTTTTCTCATCTGCAAAAGGGTGTCATCCTAACTCCCTGGGATTGTTTTGAGAATTAAGCATGACAGTGTGCAATAGGTGCCTTGCATGGTGCAGACACCCAGTAAGTGGTACATTCTTATAATTGCCATTGTTACCATTATAAAACCTTTTCTGAACTTCCCAGTTAGAATTAATGTTTTCAAAACATTTTGATCCTATATTCTAACTCTTTCTTCATTCTGCCTTGTGGTATAGCAACATGTTGGCTTTTCTGCCTGCCTCGCTAGCCATGCCAGAGGGTAGGGCCAGCAGGCCTTTCCATCGTTCCATTCCTCCCAGTCACTGGACAGAGGCATCCTTCCCAGATCCCTCTCCCTGAAAGCAGAGCTGCAAGCTGCTCTGGGGATCCCGGTGGAGCCAGCTCAGCCTCTGTGCCCTGGTTGCAGGTACGGGAATGGAAGGAACAGGGCAGCAAGACCTTCATGTGCACGGGGCGCCCCGGCTGGCTCACCGTCTCACTGCGGGTCGGGAAGTACAAGAAGACACACAAAAACATCATGATCAACCTGATGGACATTCTGGAGGTGGACACCAAGAAACAGGTGAGAGCATCACTGTTCCCTGGGTCTGGAGCACTGCCCCTGGTGCAGGTGACTCAGGGAGATGATTTTAGCCAAGAGCGTGCCAGAGTGAACAGGACCAAGACCCGTGGTCATCACTTAAGGCTCTGTCCACCATTGCTGTCCTCCAAAGGCTCACAGCCACCAGGGGGAGAGATGGGCCATAGTCCCTTCTCACAAGGGGGCAAACTGAGAGCTCAGGGGGACCCTTTGGTTGTCTGCAGTTCCACAGGAAGTCAGGGATGGGGAGACCATGGGCAAAAATGAGAGGCAAAAGGAAACCCAGTTACCCTTCCCTGGTAAGGAAACTTGCTGGTGAAAAATGGACTACGAATGTGGCTGGCAGGTGTGGTCCTTGTTACAAGCTTCCTGGAGATCCACTTGTTTAATAGCCTTAGGAATATGCATAGTCTTTGGCCCATCTAGTAATTCTACTTCTTGAAACCTGGCATAAGGAAAAAGGAAACAGGCTTCAATGTAATTAAAGATAGTCAACACAGAGAGAGATTATATCACAGCTTTATCTCTAATGAACCCAATAGTCAGGGAGTCATTAAGTATGGTGTATCTGCTTTCTGTCACTGTGAATTAGTTTGGAGCTAGAGTTCTATGTAACTGGAATCATACAGTACTCTCTTTTGTGTCTAGCTTCTTTCACTCAGCATAATTATTTTGAGATTCATCCATGTCGAAGCATGTGTCAATAGTACATTCTGTTTCACTGCTGAGAAGTGTTCCATTGTGTGGATATATCGCAGTTTATCCATTCACCTGCTGATGGACATTTTGGCTGTTTGCAATTTGGGGTCTATTACAAACAAAGTGGAACATTTGTGAACAGTCTGTGTGTGGACATATGCTTTCCTCTCTCTTGGGCAAGTACTTAGGAGTGGAATGACTAGATCATATGGTACGTATACATTTAATTTTTTAAGAAACTGCCAAATTGGTTTTCAAAGTGGTTGTACCATTTTACCCACAGTAGTATGAGCGTTTTAGTTGTTCCATATCATCATAAACTTGGCATGGTTAGTCTTCTTAGTTCTAGCCATTCCAATAGGTGTGTAGTAGTTTCTCATTGCGGTTTTGATTTGCATTTCCCTAATAACTAATGATTATGCACATTTCGTGTGTATACTTGCCATTCATATATCTGGAAACAAGTCCTTCATCAGATAAATGATTTGCAAATATTTTCTCCCAGTCTGTGTCTTGTCTTTTGAAAACCAAAAGTTCTTAATAAGTCCAACTTACTAATTTCTTCTTTTACACGTTGTGTTTTTGATGTCTTATTTAAGAAATCTTTGTCTAATCCAGTGTCACAAAGGTTTTCTTCTATGTTTTCTTCAAGTTGTTCCACAGCTCAGTTCACTGAGGCACTGTTCACTTTTAAAATTCTTTTTTCTCTCTCTGTTTCATTTTGGATAGTTTCTGTTGCTGTGTATTTAAGTTCACTAATCTTTTGTTCTACAATTTCTAATTTGCTATTAGTCCCATCCAGTGTGTCTTTCATTTTAGATTTTGTGGTTTTCGTTCCTAGAAGTTTTATTTGGGTCTTTTTAGTATGTTTTTAATGTCTCTATTTAAATTTTTCAACATATAGAATACAGTTATAACAACTGTTTGATGTTCCTGTTGGCTAATTTGAACATCTGTGTCAATGCTGGTGTTTTGCTTGATTGATTTTTCTCCTCATTATGGGTCAAATTTTCCTGGCTCTTTGCATGTCTGGTAAACTTTGACTGGATTGTGACATTGTGACATTCTGGCATTTTACCTTGTTGGGTGCTGGGTGTTTTTGCATTCCTGTATTTTTGACTTTTGTTCTAGGAGGCAACTAAATTATTTGGAATGGTTTGATCTGTTGAGTCTTGATTCTTTTAGGTGTGACCAGGACAGCATTTAATCTCGGGTTAATTATTTCCTACTGCTGAGGCAAGAAAATCCTGAGTACTAGAAAAATCGAGAGGTTTTTCCAGTCTGACTTATGGGCACTGGCACTATCTCCTGCCTTGTGAGCCCCTGGTGCTATTACCTATTACCTTCTCTGGTGGTTTTTTCCCCAACTTCAGCCTCGGGTAATAGCCTCCAGTAGTTAATTGAATATTAGCCAACCAGTACTTAATTGAATATTCAAGGCACACCCTTTGCAGTTTGCTGAAGTTTTCTCTCTGTGCAACTCTCTCCTCTCCCATACTCTGTCCTGCAGACTCTACTCACTTTGCTCTTCTGGGGCTTTCGTCTCTATCTCCTCAACTCAGGGAGCCCATGGGGCTGCACCTGGGTTCCCCTCCCTGAACTGCCTAACTGTAGGCAGTTAGCTGGGCATCCACAGAGCTCACCTTGTTTATTTCCTGCCTCTCAGGGGTCACTCACTTTCACTGCTTATGTCCATTGTGGTGAAAACTCTTGTTTCATATATTTTGTCTGAGTCTTTTTTGTTTTTTTTTTTTTTTTCCATTTCAGGCAGCAGGATAAATCTGGTCTCTGTTGCTCCATCTCAGCTAGAAGTAGAAGTCCATGGGATGGCATATTAATGTGTGCATTAAAAATCATGTTTTCCAAGAATATTTAATGATAAGGGGTGATGGTCATAGAAAAATGTTAAATTTTAAAAAGGCAAGACAGAAAATCATGTGTGTGTTTGAGTGTGTTGTATTAAAACATAGAAAATACCAATATAGATATATATGAAAAAAAAACAAAGTAAATGCATTCCATTATTAACACTGGTAACTCTGAAAAACTACGATGGATGGTTTTTGTTTTCTTCTTCATTTTTGCTATATCTTCCAAGTAAATGAGTATTTCTCCTATAATCTAGAAAAAAATTAACTAAGCATTAAATGTAAAGATATCTGAAGGAATGAGGTTAAACACTAGTTAACTCAGAGCTAGAAATTGCATTCACTGTAATTAAAGGCAGGGTAGTGTTCTAGAAAGAGCCTGTAAAGACTGCAAGGAATCACTGCATTGAGTGTTTGGGAAGGTTTGAGATGACACCTTCTGTGTGCAGCAGTCCCCTCCTAGGCCTGGCAGCCTTCTTGTGACCCAGCGTTTCTTTTCTTCTGTCAACAGATTGTCCGTGTGGAGCCCCTGGTGTCCATGGGTCAGGTGACCGCCCTGCTGACCTCCATTGGCTGGACTCTGCCTGTGTTGCCCGAGCTCGATGACCTCACAGTGGGTGAGCACTCCATGTTAATGGGCAGGAGGAGTCAGGTGGTCCTAGGATCAGAGCCCTGGGCTTTGGCCACCTTCCATCTGGTCTGGGAATCACCGCTCTTCCGTCTGTGACAGAAGTTGCCCTGTCTCTTATTTGCCTGCTCCAGTGGCAGGCTGTTCACTGCCCACTGCTCTATTTCTGAGCAGCTCGAGTTATCAGACAGCACTTTTTCATCTGTGGCTTGAATCTGCTCCCCTGTGTCCATTGCTCCAGTTCTACCCTGGGGAACACACAGAATAAGTCTAGTCTCTCTTTTCTGCCGTAGGATTCATGGCCCCAAAAGCCTTTTCTTTTCCAGGGGAGACACCTTCAGAACATGACTTTCTGCCACCCCATCAACATGCCATTTCATTAAAGTCTTTCTTAAAATAAATGCATGCAGGTTTCTAGGTTGAGGTGTCCAGAGGTGAGGGTGTGAGCACCCTTGCTGGGGTCTGCCCATCTATCCCTGCCTCTGACGATGCCCTCCCCTTTTACCCCCCTCCTTCTCTCTCCTGCCCTCTAGATCCACAGAGGTGGGAAGTCTACCCTCAGTCAACAGCCCCATTTCTGCCAGCCTGTCATGCCTCCCTTGTACTAAGAGGTCCCCCAGCTCCAAGCCACCCCCGCCCTGTACCCCACAGCGGCCTCTGGCTAACACGTGTGTCTCTGCAGGGGGCTTGATCATGGGCACAGGCATAGAGTCGTCATCTCACAAGTATGGTCTGTTCCAACACATCTGCACCGCCTACGAGCTGGTCCTGGCTGATGGCAGCTTTGTGCGATGCACGCCGGTGAGTCGAGAGATGGGGGACATCCATGCCAGCCTGCTCTGGGCATTAAGGATCCTGGGGTCAGGGAGGTGGCTCCCTGGGGGTGCTTCATTTTAAATACACCTATTCAGTCTGGGTCTGTGTCTGTAATAATTAAAAAAATTTGTGCAGCCTCTTATGTGTGTTTAGGCAGTGTCGTAAATGTTTTATGTATACTCAGGTATTTGATCCTTCCACAACATTATGAGGTATGTACTATTATGTACTCATTTTATAGATAGGAAACTACAGCACAGAGAAGTTAATAACTTGCCCTAGGTCACACAGCTAGTAAATCCCACGCAGGTTGGACTCTAGTAAGCAGGCTCCCAGATCCTTGCCCTTAGCCATTCATTACACCATACTGCCTCTCTGGAGGAAGTCAGGCCTCAGCATCAAAGCTCTTTATATCTTTATTCTGAAAGCTTTTCTCTATTAAAAAATATTTTATTATTTTACTTTTTAAATTTTTTGTTAAAAACTAAGACACAAACACACACATAAGCCTAGGCCTACACAGGGTCGGGATCATCAGTCTCACTGTCTTCCGCCTCCACCTCTTGTCCCGCTGGAAGGTCTTCAGGGTAGTAACACGCATGGAGCTGTCATCTCCGATGATAACAATGCCGTTTTCTGGAATACCTCCCAAGGTGCCTGCCCGAGGCTGTTTTACAGTTAACTTTTTTTTAATAAGAGGGAGCAAACTCTAAAATAACTATTAAAAGTACAGCGTAGTAAATACATGAACCAGCAACATAGTCCTTTATTATCATCATCAAGCATTATGTATTGTATACAATTGCATGGGCAATACTTTTATATGACTAGCAGTGCAGTAGGTTTGTTTATAATAGCATCGCCACACACACGAGTAATTCCTTGTACTGTGACCTTACGATGGCCGCGACATCACGAGGCGATAGGAATTTTTCAGCTCCGCTATAACCTTATGGGGCCACCGTCATACATGCGGTTCATCACTGGCTAAAATGATACTATGTGGTTGTCGACCCAACTAAGTAACAGAGTGGGGCTCTCTAAAAGAAAAGATATTTATTTGGAAATGGAGCATTGTAATGGGAATTCCGGTACCGTGGTAAACTGTGTGCATATTCTGGGAAGTGAAAGAAGACAAAGGTTTTTAAACGAAAAATTAGGATTACGTACTTGTTTTGAGAGAATTTTCCGTGGCTACAAAGATCAGTAACAAGGATGATGCCTCTCCAACCTTGGACAGATGCCCTGCATAAGTATTTTTTATGTAAGATTGCGCCAGCCTTTGTGCAAGGCTGTGGTTTTGTTCTCACGCGTGTAAGTGTAGGAAGCGCCCTGTCTTCATGGCCTTCCCCGGCTCCGTTTATCAGGGTTTTCTTAACATTAATGTGTCTATTTGAGCCTGACAGCTTCGCATAGTGCATGACTATAGAACTAAAAGTGATTAATGGGGCGGTTTTGGAAAAATAAAAGACAACTCTACCACCCTAGCTGGGACACAAGCATTTAAGGCATTTTATCTAAGGAGTGGAGCAGTATGGAACGTTTAAGCCACCTCAGGTCTGTCCTGGCTTGTGTAAGGAGCCCCTGGGATGGGAGGGACAGTTTCATCCTTTTGAAGTGGATATTTCAGAGATCACCACAGTGGCTGCTGTAAACAAATTACTGCACTGCCGGTCATATGAAAGCGTTGCACATACAATTATGTACAGACATAATACTTGGTAATAAAGGACTGTGTTACTGGTTTATGTATTTACTATCCTGTGTTTTTAATCATTATTTTAGCGTATACTCTTTCTACTTATTAAAAAAAAAAAAAAAATTAACCGGCCTCACAGAAGAAAGTCCAGGGAGGGACTCCCAGCTTGAGAGCTCTGGTCCTGAATGAGAGAGAGAGATCTGTGTCAGCAGTGACATCACCTCAGCACCTTTCCCTGAACACGTGCCTGGGCCCTGTCTTCTAAGCAGACAAACATTTGTGCATTAGCTCCCTTCTCTGAGGCCCAAGTTCCTGACCTGACAAATGTCAGGAGGAGTAAGTAGGTATGCAAGGCTGTATGGGAACCTCCTCAAGTAGAGCCGGGCGCGGAGCGGGTGCCTCGTAATTCCTGCCATGATCCGAACGGTGTGGTTAGCTGGTGGCCAAGAAGGGGGTTGGTGGGTCCAGTTCTGCTATTCCAGAGGCTTCTGCCGGCCTGCTGCAGGGCTTCCCTGCTCTGCTCCCCTGCCCTGCTGCATCCACCCTGCCCACCACCAAGGGCATGCAGGTTTAGCAGAGACTGCACAGGGCTGTCCTCTTGGTAAAGGCAAGACACGGCTGGACATTTTCAAAAACAGCTTTATTAGAACCAAAGCTTTATTAGAATTAGAATGGCCAGAGGAAAAATCAGTTGTCTGTCTCTGAGACAGATGTCAAAACAAGAAAATGATGAAGTTAGGTACAGGTTTCTGGAGCCAGAAGAGGTGTTGTAGGAAGAACGCTGGAGCGGGGGTTAGATGATCTTGCGTGGACCCCAGCATGGCCGAGCTGGCTTTCTGGGAAGCCTCGGATGTGTCGTGTTGCCTGTTGGAAACTCACTTGCCTTACCCGTCATAAGAGGGTGTTAATGCTCTCCCTGGGCTTTGTAGGGGGTGGGTCCCACAAGCTGATGGACTGGGAAAGGCTTTGTAAATTTTAGTAATGGCCCAGAAAGGAGGCCTCTTAATGTTCCCTGGGTACCCTGACTCAGAGTAAGGGTTCAGCTCTTTTTTAGCCTGGCCTTGGACCCTTGCTCCTTAGTCCCCCATCATGGGTCTTTGGGCAGCGCTGGTCATGGCTTCTTCCTGGGTGGCCTCTGGTTCAGGGGCCATGCCCAGATGGAAGCGGGAGGTGCTCTCTCAGTGAGCACCCCTGAGACAGAGGGCAGTATTAGGTAAATGTCATGCAGAAGCTGCAGAGAGAAAACTAAAGCCCAGAAAGTACAGTTTGTAAAGTTCATTGCTTGGGTTTACACAAGATAGTGACAGATCAGGGATTTAGCCAGGCCCTGGTTCTTTGCTCCCACAGCATGTCCAGGGCTCCAGCTCTCAACATGTGCCAATTCTGTCACTCAGACCGAAAACTCAGACCTGTTCTACGCTGTGCCCTGGTCCTGTGGGACCCTGGGCTTCCTGGTGGCCGCTGAGATCCGCATCATCCCTGCTAAGAAGTATGTCAAGCTGCGGTTTGAGCCGGTGCGGGGCCTGGAGACCATCTGTGAAAAATTCACCCAAGAGTCCCAGCGGCCAGAGAACCACTTTGTTGAAGGGCTGCTCTACTCCCTGGATGAGGCCGTCATCATGACGGGTGTCATGACAGATGAGGCAGAGCCCAGCAAGGTAGGCCGGGGATGAGGAAGGCCTGGCGGGGGTGGGGAGGGGACTGAGCCCATTCCCCCACCTGGGCCCCAGCAGCCAGCTACTCGAGGCTGCTCCCTGGGCCAGCCCACCTGGGGTCCAGGCAACAGGACCTCCCATCAGAGACTTGGACAGTGATGAAAGCTTCCATTTACTCTGCCCCTGCCACCTGCCAGGGATATACTGGTCTTTTGATAGGTGTAATCTTTGGTGCTCACAGCAACCCCAATTCATAGACGAGGAACCGAGGCTCCGAGAGCTAATGTAAACTTCCACGAGGTGACGAAGCCAAACTCTGAGTAACTGATTTGATGCTTCAGAATCCAGACTGGCACTCCTTCCCCTTACACCGTGTAATTTTTAATAGCAGTTTTCCTCCATTTAGAAAGGATCTGTGCTTATGATAAGAGACTTGGAAGGTATAAACAAGTAAAAGAAAAGAAAAGCCTCCAGCTATAAACATGACTGACCCCAGGCCAGCTGTTGGTAATATGTTTGGTATGCAGTTGGCCCTCCACATCTGTGGGTTCCACATCCGTGTATTCAACCAAGCACAGAGTGAAAATATTCAGTGGGGAGAAATGGATGATTGTGTCTGTGCTGAACATGGACAGACTTTTTTCTTGCAATTATTTCCTCAACAATACTGTATAACAACCATTGCAGAGCCTGTACATTGTATTAGGTATTGTAAGTAATCTAGAGATGACTCAAAGTGTACAGGAGGGTGCGCGTAGCTTACATGCAAATACTGTGCCATTTTACGTAAGGGACTGAGCCTCGGATGTGGGGAGGTCGGAACCAATCCCCCACGGATCCTAGGGGAAGGCTATTTATTTCCTCTGTTGTTCTGTGCATAGATTTTTAAGTTTTTAAATTACAAAAGTAGTGCTGGCTCCATGGCTTAGCTGGTTAAAGCGCCTGTCTAGTAAATTACAAAAGTAGTATATAACAATGTTGAAATACATAAAGAAAGGTTAAAGTACATCTCTTTACACCCAGGGTAACCACTTGTAACAGTTTAGTGTGCATCCTTTGAGACCCATTTCTGTGTGTGTAAATTGGCCTAACTCATCACTTACTGATGAACATTCGTGTTGTTTAAATTGTTTTGCTCTAACAACTAAGATTGCATTGAAGATTAATCTCTTCTATCCATCCTTGCCCTTTTGTACAAACATTTGTGTAGTAAAAAATAGAATTTCTGACCCAAGGCTTTGAGCACATTAACTATTGATAGATAGAACTAAACAGCCCTCCAGGGGAGCCGTGCACACGCCTGCTCGCAGTGGCGACGTGTGAGAACGCCTTTTCCCCTACGTTCTTGCCAGCACTGGATAGTATCACTCTTTCATTTTTGCCAATCTGATAGGGTTAAAAATAGTATCTCGTTTTATTTTGCAGTTCTTGGATCACTTGTGAGGTTGAGCATCTCTTTGCAGAGTTTTTTGGTTGGTTTGTCTTTAGGTGTGATCGCCTGTTCAAACGTGCCTTTTCTTATTTAGTGTGACGAGCATTTCTCTATGTTGTTACGTTGCCTCCATAACCATCATCGTTCATGTCCATCTACAGAATATCTATTTCATTGAGCTAATGCCCTATCACTGCCCCGTAGTTGGAAATTCAAGTTGCTTCTAATTTTTTCATCATTTTAATTAACGGAGCACTGAACATCTTTTGTCTGTAACTTGAATAATATCTTAAAGTCGAGGGCGGAGAGGATGGGTATATACATACATAATGAGCGTGACGCACACCATCTGGGAGATGGACATGCTTGAAGCTCTGACTCGGGTGGGGCAAGGGCAATATACGTAACCTAAACATTTGTACCCCCGTAATATGCTGAAATCAAAAAAAAAAGTAGAATTAGTAGATCAAAGGATAGGCATCTCTTAAGCTCTTAAAGCTCTTATCTATACCTATATACTTAAAACATTTTAAAATTGGAAAGGGCTAGAAAATCATCTGGTATGACCCCCTCTCCATACAAGGAAAAGGGGCCCAGGAGGGAACGAGACTCCTGAGGACACACAGGTAGGACAGAGCAGGTTTAAATGCTGGTCTCTGACTCCTGGTTCAGCGTCAGGTCCCCTAATTATTAGCCCCTAGAATTTAGCATCATCCACAAATTCTGTGGGACACCGTTGAGTGCTGGGCCACAGGGTCCTGGAGCAGTGGTGGCAGCAGCACTGAACACTGAGCCCAAGTGCACTGGCCCTCCCCGGGCCCTGGTTCTGGTTGACCCGAGCCAAAGCCTAGTCACTGTGTGTCATCTGGCACCTGGTCACCTAGCAAGGACGTCTAGACCAGAGGTCTGCTCCAAGGTGTTCCCTTAGAGGCTGTCAACAGTAGTAAGGCCAAGGGAGGGTCCCAGGGGAGTCACCACCCCCACTGTACCCAAAGCTACTCTGCTGTCATCTGTTTGATGTATTCGATGCCACCTAAGGTTATGACTGAGCAGAAGGTTTGTACAGATTTTAAAATGTTTGAACACATGACTCGATTCCCTTACTTCCCGAGGAGAAAACCGAGGCCCAGAGGGCCTTACCCAGAGGCTCTCCTGGCACCAGTGGCAGAGGGGCTGGGCTCCAAGGCCATGGATATTTGCCAGGTGCCCCGAAGAGCAAGACCCTGATACCCAACGGGAACAGGGCTGGGGCAGGAGAGTAGTAGATGCCGTAAGACGCGGGACGTTTTATTTTAGGAGCATTTCCTGCAAACATTCCCGTTTGGAACGCTGCTCAGCGCTTCATTCACATGTGCCAAGCCCTGTGAGCGGCCCTCTGCAGGCACTGGCCACTGGCTCACTGCGACCCTGGGAGGAGGCAGCCTGCCCCCATTGTACAGGGCAGGCCCAGAGACAGGAAGTAGCGCCATCAAGGTGTGAGGGCTGGACTGGGCTCATTCGGCTACCTGGCTGCCTCAGCTGGCACATGCCCAGGAGAGATGCACATCTAGATTCTTTGTCATATCCTGGGCGTTTCTGGCACGCATGGCTCCTGATGCAGGTACCACCAAGTCTCACCTTCGTTACGCAGCTGGTGCCACGGCCAGGTATGCGCCGGGCCTCACCTGGGATTAGATCAGGTTGCCCTGTTTCCTGTTGGGTTTCACCTTCCATCGCATTAGCAGGCAGGGCCAGTGTGGGATGTCTTTTGCCCCACCCCTTACTGTCACGCCGAAACTGATTTGGGTGAACAGGCTCTTTAGCCCCAGTTTCCTGGCGCACCATGGCCCTCAGTTTCCCCCCTGCAGAGAAGACGACCAGCAGTGTGGTCTCGCATAAGAGGGGCTGCAGACAGGCTGCAGGTGCTGGAGGCCAGGGATGGAGGGCAGGGGTCCCTGGCTCCCGGGTGGAGCAGGCTGGCAAAGGGGTTGGGGGTGGGCCAGCAAGAGGCAGGGCTGTGCCCACTGTGGGGCAGGTGCTGCGCCAGGCACCTTCTACGTCATCTCCTTTAGTCTTCTCAACCACTCCAACAGGGGTAGCAATGTCTCCATTTTTCCTGTACAGAAAAATGAGGCTCAGAGATTCTAAGTAATCAACCTGCCCAAGATCAGCCAAGTGTGTTGTAAGTGGAAAAAGCACATTGGCAAACTGTGTACGGGATGGTCCCATTTTTATAAAAACAGTGTGTACATGTATGTGTAATTTCTAATAGGCACAAAAAACTCCCACAAAGTATATATTTTTATTATCATTTCGCACGTGAAGAAACAGGCTCAGAAAGTGACCTGCCTAAGGTCACAGAGCCAGTGGGGACTGCGCCAGGGTTTGGCCCCAGCCGCCCAACCCCGGAGCCTGTGCTGTTTCCTGGATGCCTCCGCCTCTCCTCACCTCTCCCTGAGAACATCTGCCCAGACTCGTTTTGCGGATGAGAAGCTGAGGCCTGGAGAGGCCAAGTCATCCCAGGGCACACAGCACATCGAGTCCCAACCCTTTAGGACTAGAGAAGATACCAGCTCAATATAAGATTTGGGCCTTGGAGACCAGGGGGTCCAGTGCCAGGGAGGCATGTGGGTTTATTCTTGTGAGCTTCCTCCAGATGACGGGGGCTGCCAGGGGAAGGACTGTGCCAGAGGGGTGTGGAGCTTGGCCCAGGGACAGGAGGGAAAGTGCCACGGCCAAGCAGCAATGTGGGCCTGGGTGGCAGTGGGGGATGACCCACACTCGGTGTTTGTGCCAACACTGGCTCATGGAGGGCGGGAGGAAGGGAGGGAGGGAATTCCCCTGCCTGGAGCATGGCCCCGTGGCAGACACTTAAACATTTGTGCTTTTGTCTGTCATCGAGAAGGAGCACTGGGCTGGGATGGGGTTGCTGTTTGGCCCTGGCTCACCACTTAACCTCTGAGCTTCTGCACTGTCTGCTAGAAGATACCCACTGGCCTAACCTTACCCAGCTTTCAAGAGTCACAAAGGTAGTGACAGACAAGAAAGAGCTTTGAAAAGGCCAGGAGTGCTGAACAGAAGCCGGGTATCGCCGTTACGCCCTGATGGCATCGGGCGCTTGTCTGTGGGCTGACGACAATGCCCTCTGCCATTTCAGCTCAATAGCATTGGCAATTACTACAAGCCGTGGTTCTTCAAGCACGTGGAGAATTACCTGAAGACAAACCGAGAGGGCCTGGAGTACATTCCCTTGAGACACTACTACCACCGCCACACGCGCAGCATCTTCTGGGAGCTCCAGGTGAGGCTTGGGTTTCCCGTAGTCCTGGCTCCTCCCGGCCAGCCAGGCAGGGCAGCAGGGCCATGAGCACTGTAGCCGCTCTCCGTCTCCCGCTTAAGGGAAAGGAGGCTTTGTCCTGAGGGAACTGGACGCCTTCTTAAGCAGCAACACAGTCGTTTCCTTACCAAGTGTTTGCTTAGTGCTGGGGTGGGAGCCACTGGGTGGGTACTTGTTCTGTCCTTGAGGAAGGGTAGCCCCACCAAGCAGACAGATCCCTGCACTGTAAAGGGCATGGGAACCAGAGGAGGAAGTGGCTAGTTCTGCCTAGCGTTCGAGGTAGCAGCCAAGCTTGGCCTTGAAAGGTGAGCAAGAGTTTGCTATTGTCTGTCTGGGGGCGTGGATGAGCGGGAAGCAGTGACATTTTAAATAGGTGGCGGCGGGAGGGCAGTCAAGAAAGACCTCTCAGGAGATGACTTGTGAGCGGGGACCAGAACACAGGGAGGGCCAGCCACACAGAACTCCGGGGGAGCGTGCCCAGGCAGAGGAACGGCCAGAGCCCACGGCTTGAAATGGGCTAACATAAAATCATCGTGTGATGGTTTGGAGGAATTTAATACATTCACGATGTTGCACAACTACCACCTCTATCTAGTTCCAAAAAACTTTCATCCCCCCAAAGGAAACCCCATACAGTTAAACAGTAACTCCCCATTCCCCGCTGCTGCTCGTGTGGCAGCCACCAGTTTGCTTTCTGTCTCTATGAATTCACCTATTCTGGATATTTCAGATAAATGGAATCATGCAGTGTGTGCCTTTTGTGACTGGCTTCTTTCACGTAGCATAATACTTTCACGCATCAATATTTCATTTCTTTTATGGCTAAATAGCACTCCATTGTATGTATAGACCACATTTTATTTTTCCACTCATCTGCTGTCAGACGTGTGGGTTGTTTCAACCTTTTGGCTACTGTGAACGGTCCTGCTGTGAACATTTACATGCAAGTATTTATTTGAATACTTGCTTTCAATTCTTTGGGATGTATACCTAGGAGCGGAATTGCTGGGTCATATGCTGATTCTATGTCTAACTTACTGAGGAACCTCCAAACTGGTTTCCACCAGCAGTGTATGAGTCTTCCGGTTTTTCTACATCCTCACCAACACTTGTTATTTTCTGATTTTTAAGTTATTATTATAGCTATCCTAGTGGGTGTGAAGTGGTATCTCATGGTTTTGATTTTCATTTTCCTGAAGACTAATGATGTTGAGCATCTTGTTGCATGCTTGTTAGCCAGTTGTATGTATTCTAGCAGGAAGTGTATTTGAGTCTTTTGCTCCCTTTTTAAATCGGGTCGTTTGCCTTTGTCATTGAGATGTAAGAGTTTTTTATATACTCTGGATACTAGATCCTTATCAGATACATGATTTGCAAATGTTTTCTTCTATTCTGTATGTTTCTTTTCACTGTCTTGGTAATGTCCTTTGATGCACAAAGGTTTTTAATTTAGATGAAGTCCAGTTTATCTGTTTTCCCTTTCGTTATTTGTGCTTTTAGTGTCATATCTAAGAATCTGTTGCCAAATCCAAGGTCATGAAGATTGACCCCTGTGTTTTCTTCTAAGAGTATTATGGTTCTAGCTCTTATATTTAGGCTGTTGATCCATTTGAGTTAATTTTTATGTATGCTGTGAGGTAAGAGTCAAACTCCATTATTTATTTATTTATTTTTTTTTTTGAGACAGAGTCTCACTCTTTTGCCCGGGCTAGAGTGAGTGCCATGGCGTCAGCCTAGCTCACAGCAACCTCAAACTCCTGGGCTCAAGCGATCCTTCTGCCTCAGCCTCCCGAGTAGCTGGGACTACAGGCATGTGCCACCATGCCCGGCTAATTTTTTCTATATATTTTTAGTTGTCTGATTGATTTCTTTCTATTTTTAGTAGAGAGGAGGTCTTGCTCTTGCTCAGGCTGGTTTCGAACTCCTGAGCTCAAACAATCCACCCGCGTCGGCCTCCCAGAGTGCTAGGATTATAGGTGTGAGCCACCTCACCCGGCCCAAACTCCATTATTTTGCATAGAGCTATCCAGCTGCCCAGGAGGGCTGCATGTGTTAGAAAACAGCAAGAAGGCTGCTAGCCAGAGCCGTAGAGGGGAATGAGGGCAGACGGCCACCAGAGGCTAGATCTTGTGCCTGCTCGTAGGTCAGGAAGGACTTTATATTTTCTTCTAAGTGGGGCAGGAAGCTGGTGAGGGCTGTGAGCAGGCAAGTGACACGGCCTAACGTTTGCTTTGAAAGAATAACTTTGACAGCTAGATGGAGAGTGGGTGGTGGTAGGGAGTGGGCAAGAGTGGAAGAGAGGAGAAAGATTTCTGTTGTCCAAGGCAGCAGCCGTGGAGAAGGAGAGAAGTGTCAGATCTGAGAGATGCTGTGAGGGATGAACCAACCAACAGACATTTCCAGACAGATCAGCCGTGGGTGTGATCCAAGGCTCGCGCCCAAGAACGGGGTGAACAGAGGCGCCCTTGACAGCCGTGGGAGACGTGGGGGAGGGGCCGGGGAAGGGGAATCAGAAGTTTGGTCTGGGACGTGTCAGCTCGAGATGCCTTCCGGACATCCGGTGGCAGGCAGCTGGCAGACCTGTGAGGACTTCGGGGGAGCAGGAGAGGCTGGGGCTGCACATACAAACGTGGGCGCAGCAGCAGCAGAGACATGTCATGTAAAGCCATGGAGGTAGATGAGTGAGGGTGGACAGAAAAGAAAAAGGTATGAGCCCAGCCCTGGGACACCTGCAGGTTAGGGGAAGAGGAGCCAGCTAAAGAGAGAAGATGCCACCAGTCAGAGTAGGGGAGGAAGCCAGGAGAATGCGGCATCCCAGAAGCCACGGGAAGACTGTTTCAAGAAGGAAAATGAACGACTGCGTCAAATGCTGCTGAGGGAGATGAGGACAGAGCTCGACCTTGGGTCTTAGCCACGGGAAGGCCATTGGTGACTTTGATCAGCCGGTAAACCCTGGCCCCAGAGTCGGCGAGAGAACAGGAGACACGGAAGTGAGACAGTGAGAACAAGGCTGAGAGCCCCTCTAGAGGGAAGCAGAGGGGGAGGGCGCCCGCTGGAGGGGACGTAGGACCAAGAGAAGACACTTTGTTTGCGTGATTATTTTCAGATGGGAGAGATGACAGCATGTTTATGTGTCATGAGAATGACCCAGCGGAGAGGGAATATTTAGAGGGTAGAGTCTTGAGCAGGGGAGAGAGGCGGCTGCTGTGCCCAGGTGGAGCACTTGCCTTTTGATGGGGGTGTGGAAGGTCTGTCCGTCAGACAGGAGAGAAGCCGTATAAATGGGTACGGTTGCTGCAAATGGGAGGTGGC
This sequence comes from Indri indri, assembly GCA_004363605.1. NCBI lineage: Eukaryota > Metazoa > Chordata > Mammalia > Primates > Indriidae > Indri > Indri indri. The sequence continues at coordinate 2,979 of RJWJ010007207.1, read as the reverse complement.
GAGTTCTCTTCCGATTTCTCAGTGAAATAGGAAAAAGCAGCAAGGATTTCAGCTGAAGCAAGGTGGGAGGGGATGTTGACGGTTTGCGGAGAGAAGAGATGTAAAATTATGCCTCGGAGAGTGGGAAATGAATGAACTGGGGAAATACCGTAGCACTGCCAGGAGCTCCGGGCCTGCCTAGGATTCCTGATCGTGAATTTACAGTGACACCACCCCGTGGCGGTGGGTTGTCACACACGCAGCTGGGGGAGGGCCGCAGAGCGGGTAGAGGGTTACGTCTGACCATAGTTGCGGCTGGGCAGTGCGGTGAGCAGGCAGGCTGAGGAGCCAAGGGCATGGTTCTGATGAAACCTGAGCCAGCCACGGAGGGGAGGCAGGAGGTGAGGGCTCCCAGGAGCTGGCAAGAGGCTGACAGGAGGACTGTGCGCCCCAGGGGAGGAAGCACTGAAGGCAGGGTGAGGGGCATGGTGTTAAAGAGAGCGGGGATGGGCACAGGGCAAACGCCCACCATTAAAACTACAGAGACAACGAATGCGTACAAAAGGACAAAGGGGGCCGGCGGTGGCTCACGCCTGTAATCCTAGCACTCTAGGAGGCTGAGGCAGGAGGATCGCTTGAGATCAGGAGTTCAAGACCAGCCTAAGCAAGAGTGAGACCCCGTCTCTACAAAAAAATAGAAAACTTAGCTGGGCACAGTGGTGTGCACCTATAGTCCCAGCTACTCAGGAGGCCGAGGCAGGTGGATCAGTTAAGCCCCGAAGTTTGAGGGCGCAGTGAGCTATGATGACGCCACTGCACTCCAGCCCAGAAGACAGAGCGAGACCCTGTCTAAAAAAAAAATGACGAAGGGACAAAAGCAAGTATCGGCAAACCTTTTTAAAGAGCCAAAGGGCAAATATTTTAGATGTCACAAGTCATACAGTTGGTCACAGACTCACCTCTGCCACATGAAAGAGCCACGGCAATACATAAATGAACAGGTGTGACAGCTCCAGTAAGACCTTATTTACAAAAACAGGCAGCAGGCCAAATTTGGGCAACAGACTGGCCTCAACTCGCAAACTGACTCCCCTCCAGCAGGAAGTGCCAGCCGCTGCTCTAAGGGATGACGTGGAGTCGGTGGCCAAGGGCACATGAAAGATTAGGTCACAGGAAAATAAAGAGAGCAGTTTCGGGAGCGGGAGGCCAGGCATGGGAGGACCGTCTCTGTGGGCATGAGGTCACAAATGCTAAACTTGAAATGCTCCCTCGAGAGAGGGAGCCATGGGTGTGGGAGTTGAGGGGGGTTCCAGCGATCCAGGATCCAGGCAGGGGAACTGGGGTTGTGTTTTGTGGGGGGAAGGTCTTGGGCACGTGCTTCAAAGTTGCTGAGGTTGGTTTGTATCCCCGGGGGTAGAACAGAGATGGAGGCAGTAACTCAGGGCCAGGAGGACCCTCCCTCACCTCTGTCTGTCGCATTGGCAGGAGGGTTGTCGGGGAGAACATGACCCACTGGAGCGGGCTGCAGGGGACAGCCAGGTTCCAGCCGAGAACAGGGAGAGGCACAGCACGTCCAGGGGAGAGTGAGGACGGAGGGGCTTTGCTGAGGTCAGACCCTGAGAGCACAGGGAACCCTGGGAGATCAGGGGCAGTGGCAGATGGGGTCAGAGTATGAGGTGCTGCATTGCGGCAGCAGGTTATGAGCGCAGGTAACGAGGCACCTGGAAGTCCATGGTGACTAAGAGAAACCGGACATGAGGCATGACGGACCCACAGCTCGTGGGCTCTCGGTGGAGGCGCCTGGCCAGTTGTGATGTTGGGAGAGGTCTCAGGCAGAATGTGATGGGTGGTGGTCAGGGTTGCAGGAGCAGGGCATGGAGGTCTCACTGCAGGTGGGGGGCTCTGGGGTTCCCCCATCTCTGATAGCCCTACTTTGGGCAATGTCAGGGCGCAGAGCAGGTGGTGCAGGCAGTTTTGGCAAAGGCAGAAGACACTGTGAGTCCCTCTCCATCCCTGCCAAGAGCAGCAGCAGGTGTGGAGGTGTTTTTGTCAAGAGCAAGGATACATAAGAGACAGAAAAAGAAAGAGGAACCAGCAAGGGACCCTGAGAACGAGCATCAGAGAGACAACAGCTGCCACTAACACCAGCCACTCCTAAGGGGTGGATGTTGTGCTGGACACGTCACGCTCCTTATCTTGATCGTCCCAGCAACCCTGCGAGGTGGGTACTAGTGTTAGTTCCATTTCCGTTTAGGTTACCCAAACTAAGTAACAACTCAGTGAGAGAGTATATCTCTATCATAGAGGGTTAAAACAGCTAACATTTGTCACCTCCCAAAATCTAAGAGTCACGGACTTGGGAGTGACCAACCTGGGCGGTCCTGGCTCGGGGTCTGTCCCGTTTGGGCTGGGGGGTGGCCATCTGGAGGCTGCTCCATTCCTTGCCACATGGGTTCCTGGAGTGTCCCCACAGCAAAGCACTGGCTTCCCCCAGAGCAAGTGAGAGACCAAGGAGAAGTCTGTAGTGCCTTTTGTGACCCAGTCCCAAGTCACACCCGTCACTTCCAGCATATTCTCTGTTAGAACTGAGTCGCCAAGTGCAGCCCACACTCAGGGAAGGGGCAATGAGGACCAGCAAAGAATCTAGGGACGTGTTTTAAAACCACTACGCAGAGCCAGGATTCAAAATGAGACTTGTCTTATATTTTTGTGCTGTTAAATAAATCCTGGCCTACACTGCCTTTAGTTAAAGGAAGAGTCTGAAAGAATGGGTGTTTTAAGCCTGTGTTTGCATATAGCAGTTTATTCCTGAGTGAGGGAGTAGGGAAGCAATACAGGGAAAAGGACAATTCACAACAAAACCCTGGAAGCCCTCTGGGGCTGTGTCACCTCGAGGCCAGGGCCACCCGCCCCAGCAGCCATCATTGCGCAACTGACCTTGGACAAGGCAGCTCCCTTCTGCCAAGGGCAGTCCTCCCTGCGTGCCAGCCTCTGACACTC